>JAACNH010003519.1:0-28529 GCA_019447015.1 Hymenochirus boettgeri
AACTAACCATGCCTGGTGTCCAATATACTAGCGGTGCAGCAGAAACAGCAGTAAGCAGTTCTTTGGCTTACCTAACCATGCACTTCAGGGCTGCAAGGCAGCAGTGCTAACCACTGAGCCACTGTGATTTTTTTCCAAAAAATCTGCATGTTTTTATGAAAAACTGGGCTCACAACATTTAGGGCCTGACCATATGGTGGGGCCTTTACATGCCATGAACCTGGTTTGACTTTCTTCTGAGTTGCTAAAAAATGGGACCCCACAAAAGCAAGCTTTATTTGGCTAAAATCTTGTAAGATCATTTTCTCTTACTACTGCCATAATTGTACAGTATTTAGAATATCTCATATTTTGGCCCAACATAATGCTATTGAGTCCCAGCCTTTTAACTAAGTGGTGTATATTCTAGAATCCTGCTCAACAACCTTGTTGTTCTTTTATTATTTTCTTTTATTTTGTTTTTTACAAGCTGAACATTTGACATGACACTTACAAGATAAATTAAAATTGAACTTATCGAAATTACCAACATTTTTGATTTTCAACCTTTTGCATATCTTACAATTTTCAAATTTTTGGAATTTAGAATTTTCCAAAAAGTTCTGTGATCTGGAGATTTTTCAAAACCACAGTTCCGACGAACTAAACCAGGTTTATTTACCTCTCATTACTAATTATGAATTTCCTATTGTGCCGTTTTTTACAACCTAGCAGTAAACCTAATTCTATGTGTCGACAATTTGCTAGTATTGCCAATGTAGTAAAATTAGGTCCTCTGGCCGTAATTTATACATAACGAGGTTGCTATAAATAGAATATCACTATTTAAATTACGTCATATCGTTCAATCAGGCTGGAATCCTTTGCTAATAATGTGCTTACCGTGTAGGAAATAATAAAATTGGAATGCAAATACAGTAAATGTACATTAAGAGTCAGCCACCAGGCAAAATAGTAGGAACCAGCTGACCTTTTTTCTAACTGTCCAGAATACTACAAGTAAGACATCAAACCCTGAGTAGAAACATTGTTTTCCTAGTAATCTAATCAAATTGGTATTATATAAAAAGTAGGACTTGGCATCTGAAAGAAAAATAAGATGTTATTTCTTTATTACACTTCATATTTTTTTTACTTTGCCTATCCCATCATTATTTTGTCTACCTTAAAAAACCTTATTATGTTGATATAGCTGCTTCCAAATTCTGTGATGCTTTTGATCAATTTACTGAGTACAGGAAGTCTCCCTTCTCATAAATATTCATAGAGGAAATTTCAGATTATGTGCTCAGCAAGATAAAAGCATATTATTTCTATCATGTTTCATAAACATTTGTGGAAACAACAATATGGTTCACTTTGCTTCTAAGTATTAAGTAGAATTATAGCGCACTGCTGCAAATGGCTGAGTGCTCAAGCTTTTCATGCTACCTTCGTAAAATCTGTGATGCATTAAGATGTCCTTAGTGAACCTTCTGTGGTTTCGCTCTTTATTTACAATCCTAGTTGAATATCAATAATAATATATAATGATTTCTGAGTAAGGTAAGAAATGGCTGTTTACCTTTGTGTGTCTTCTATAACGGTTTTTGTTTGATATGGACCATCTTTAATGTCAGGGTATCTGTAAAGTGGAACAACATCTTAGAAATCTTTTGTTAGTTGTTTTCAAAAAAAAATACAGTAGCTATACAAGTGTATTCTTTGCAATACACATGGAAAAATACATTATGGCCTGATTGTCCAACCATTTTAGTTATTCCAAAACGTAATTACTTTATTTAAGATTAGGATGGCAGTGGTCTGTGAGAACCAAGCCATGCCTGCACAGCTTACCTGTTCATTGCGGAGACAATTGCCACTTGTGTTCCTAACATGCCCCACACAAAATGGAACAGTCTCCCCTGCCCTTTGCAGAAAAAGTGTGAAACCGTAACCTATCCACACTGGATACAGGATACAATACCAGGAACCCAAATAATTTGAAATACGGAACCTTCTCCTGCCAAATCATCCCAATGTTTGTATACCTGGGTGTTATGTTCTAGGGTGCCACCTGCAGGGACTATATGTAGGAGATACTGGATAGACCCTGGGAGCAAAGGATGAACACTCATCGATTCACAATTACAACATAAATGAGATGTCCCTGTTGGTGCCCATTTCTCTGCAGCCAAGTACACAGCCCTGAAAACCATAAAAGTCACATGCTCATGGGAAATTTCAGAATCCCCAAAAGCAGAGTTATGAATGTGACATGTAAACTATACAAACATTTGGGACTCTTGACTACAACAAGATCTAAACTTTATGTGTCCTATGTTTATAAATCTTAATGTCATGTGAGTTATTCAGACTACATTCCTCTAACCCACCCAAACCCATAATTCTCATTTATACCAGACCCTCCCTGGACCACTAGAGGTTAGTGTATCTGATTGTTTGCTTTACCCTTGCTAATTTCTTTTACATACTCTGTGGTCATTGAATTGGTATTTACTGTTGTATTTTAGACAGCACATTGCCAATCAAGGCAGGGGCAAAAGATCCATCTTTAATGTCAGAAAGTCTTTGTTTCTAAGTATGTAAAAATAGAGTGCTTTCAAGATTCAGTATTACATCATGCCTGATGAGAAAGCCTAGTGCTTCGAAACTTGCAGTGTTTCAATCATTTTAGTTAGGCCATATAAAAGGTATTATTTTATATCCACGATGTCTTCACTTTGTGTATGTATAGTGTTGGAAAGGCTACAAATGATGTGCCAATTTAATTTTAGGCATCTCTGAATATAAAAGACTACTGGGGAACAAATATAGTTCTGATCTTTTCATTAAGCATAAGAAAAAACTATGACTTAAATACAATGTATAATTTTTTAGCTATATTAAAAATATAATGAGAGTTAAAAGGGTGAGTTGGTTTCCTTGCATATTAACTAAGGTGGCCCATACATATAACGATAATAGGTAAAACTCCGCTGGTAAAACAATGTGACTTATTATCGTTAGTGGTTTAGGAGCTTTTTTCCCGACCGAGGCATATTGCCCCGTGTGAACGACTGTGTCGGCATACTCCTCGATCAAAATGCCACTAATTTTTTCCTTGGTTGTGTATATCGGCTCCCTCTATTGAAGTAAGGCAGGAGCCTATTACCATTTGGTGCGGTATAATGGTCCACACGGCCAGCCAATCCCAATCCACACATGGGATCAGTTGGGTTCTGTGTGTGTTGTTCTACAGCTGTATGCTGACAGATACCATGTGATCTTCATGCACCCTCTTGGTCCGGACCGCATTTTGTATGCCAGCTTAACGTATAAACAGGCCCAACAAAATATTTGTGAAGGAAATTCACTTATAGGGCCATATACATAAAGGTGCGTTGTTAATTAACGATCCACTGGTCGTAACTGTACTACCGAGATTGTACATTTAAGACCAAACGTTCGGTTAATCAACAACATTCAAATCGTAGAATACCGTGGTCCGGTAGTAAACTACTGCAATTGTATTCTATTGGGAATGTAATCTAATAAATCCGGATTTCATTATCAGTAGACTTTACGTTCGGTATTAATTCGTGATTACATTTATGATCGTTAAACCGATCGTTTATTTCCGATCGGTTTAAACTTCGTAAAATTTACGATACCGACTTTAAAGTTGGTGGTTACGCTAAAAGCCATACCCGGCTTTATAACCCATAGGCCCTATACCTGTATCATATGTTTTTTATACTGAGATATTTTGTTTTAACTACTTTGAGCACAATGGGCAATATGTTTTCCATATGTCTAGATTTTGCATTTAGAAAACAGTCTTTATTAGTATAAGCATGGGAATACTGAATTTGGAAATGAAAAAAAATGATAATGAAAAGAGCTCTAAGTTGTCCCCCAAAAGGAATTCTGATGGTATTTAAACGGACTTATTGGACTGACGATTTCACAAGAAAACATCGAGATTGTGTCTATAAATGTTGATGAATGGGCATGATGGTCATTGATCCAAAACATTTTGCAAAAGTGGATTTGGTTTTTTATGGTGTTTGAAGCAACTACGGCATTTAGATGGTTCTAGTCTGGGGCTTAAACCTGTGACCTTGTGATGAGCTGTGTGCTTCAGAATAAGTTGACTATTTTTTATTGGCCCCAGAAAGGCCTGTATGCAATTTCCACAACTGTTCTGATAAACAAACTGCATGTAACGATCAGCTTTTTTAAAAGTCTTACCAGGACTTGCCCCATATTGGCCCAGGATACACTGCAGTATGAACAGTGGGGTCATGGCCGCTTTGAAGCCTACTGAGATATTGGGGTGTACTGGCAACACATGGAAGCCTTCTGCAAATGACACTTTCCGAGAAGACTCTACAATGATAGGTTTTTTCATTGGTTGTAATCCCAGATAAATTTTCTTCTAGACCAGTCTTCCTATCACAGAGATATCCAAATCATGTCTCAGAAGTTTCCTCTAGTGTGGGTGGAAATTTCAAACATTGTTTACTGACTTGTATATAAAAGGCAAATTACATATGATTTTAATTAAATCTTTTAATGGGTTATGGGGCAAGTTTTTTTTACAAAGATTTTTAAAAATAAGACATAAAGTTTTTGAAAGATATTAACTGGCTGACTCACATCATTTACAAGTAAACATTTTGTATTTGAATAGACTGCTGAGCTGTTGTTTGACAGAAAATTGTTATTTCTTGGTTCAATGCAGCTTTAGTTTCCTTCCACTGTTTTTACACTTTTTTTGGAAAATAAATCAGTTTTAAATTAACTTGAAGATAATAGCTACAATACGACAAAAATCAATAACATAATATTCTTAGCTTATGCCGAAAATGCTGTTAGAAGAAATTAATTAAACAAATAAATAACAAGAGCAAAGACACACACTGTAAAATACAAATGCAGAAGAGAAACAATAAACATTCTGTTTTGAACGGCTACTAAGTTTGTTAAATGGTAAACTTTATTCCAGTACTTGGGTATTGCCTTATAAGATGTGGCCTTTTTGCAGTTAACTAAACATAACTAAAATGTAGAATTTTCTTTGAAGGACAGATCGAGTATTCCTGGCCCGCACTAGCAATAGTTGTGTTCTACTTGTTTAATCTAGGGGTGAAATGCGCAGTGATTTGCTTTTCGTATAGCTGAGGATATATGGAAGTATACTATCTTAAAAGTAACAACTGTTTCAATTTTTAATTTAGCTTGATGGTTATTTTTTCAAGGTTCCGTCTGAAGCATTTTGGCTCACACACAACAACAGTTCTGGCAGTAGAGATCGCACACAAAATACATTATTTGAAAAATTGCACCAACACTGCTTTTGTTTGTGAAAATATGGCTTTAAAAAATTTTTGTTCAAGTTGTGTTACCCAGAAAATGTGTATAACTTTATTTTATACAAAAAAAAATAACTATGCCTATAATAATGAAAATGCATTTTATTCAATGAAAAAAACAAGAGGTCGGCAAATGATTTATAATGTGCTGCTGTGTTTTTCCATTTAGGGCCATATTGTAAAGGCGAGGTATCGCTTTTTATCGATGCTGCACTAACCTGCGGTCTAAATGAGAATATGGCCCCTAGTGAGCATTCAGGGTAAAATATAAAAAATTTGAATTTTACAATCAAATATTATTAAAGAGGAATTGGGGGGGGGGCTCCAAACAACCACCACCTCTCTAACGTCTCCACACGCCCAAAGATATAGAAATAACTGACCAGAAATTAATGTGGGTGAGGCTGACTGTGACATTCCCTAAGGCTTCTCCGCACAGGCCAAACAGAGAGCAAGCCTTAGACCTCCCTCTTCATGAAGGATACAGGAGTCCCTCCTCTTTCTTCATGCTTGTGAAGTCCTGACAGAGAAGGTAAGGGAATCTACAAGCCCTTATCTCTCCACGTATGTGAAAACAGCCTTTCAGGCAAGTTCACAACTCTGTTCTCAACTAAGGTCTTTCCACGAGTTTTCTGTCAGTGGATGATGATGTTGTCGAGTCACCACAGCAACCCGCGAGTGGATGGGGCTTAGGCACTCGCGAGGGCAGGGCTTATGCACCAGTGAAGTGGCGGTGGCTTAGGCACCTGTGAGTGGGCTGGGGCTTGTCACCGCTGAGCGGGGGGCCACATGGGGCTGTGAGATAATGGGCCATGGGGGGCCCTGCAACTGGAGGGACCAGGGGTCCATGAGTGGGAGGGACCAGGGGGCTGCAAAGGGGAGGGATTATCCCAGACAGATTGACTGACAGTTTCATCGAAGCAGGAAGCAGGAAAGTGCAGGGACCTGGTGATGCTGCGCTGTGTCAACACACAAAAATGTAAAATATCTTCAAACTACTGCAAAATAAACAATAGAAATACATTGCAAAATTCCTCAACTGAGCAATTCCTATCAAATTTACCCTCAAGACATTTTTGGACCAACAGTTCCCCTTTTAACAAACCCTTTCACTGAGCCAGGCGAGTTTCAATTTTTTTTTTTTTGCGTAACTGCCAGAAGAATTTCAGGATTTTGTCTTAAAATAATCGCTTTAGACTATTTACAGTAGGAAAACCCTTGCAGTAAATCAGATATTATCCATTGTTTTTTTCAGCACAAGTGTACTTTAAAATGGAAACAAAGTGTTTGTATTACTTTTCGGGGTTGATAAATTGCTTTAATGCTGTGGAATTATGGGTACAATTTGTAAAAAACTGAAAAAAATTTGCAAATTTGCATGATTTTTTTCCCATTTGGAAAGGGGAGGGTAGGGCAACTAGAAAAACAGGTGAGAGATATTAGTCTTAAGGTTTACGCACAAAAATCTTACTGGTTTCTAACAGCTCTCAATATACTCCCGAGTACCACGATACCAGATATATGTAGTACCCCCCACTTTTCCTGTACAGGAGACCCCCCCACACTAAAACTGCATCCTTCAAGAATATTACAACCAAATAAAATGTATAACCACTACTGACAGTTTAACATAAATATCTTCTTCCAATTATCTAAAATATCCCCCCCAAGTGAGATATTTTTTAGAAACTACACACCCACAGGATTTTACAGTGTGTTAGTTTTCGATCAAATTCAGATACCCGACGCGCTCTTCGGCAAATTTGTAAGTTACTTTCTCACATGTTTCCTTTTTTTTTCCTCAACTGTAAACAGAGACAAAATCAACAATGCGAATTTCAGCCTAAAAACTGTGGAGGAAAGTTTCAAAACGCATCTCAAATATGACAGCCTAACTCCTCCCGAATTAAAACATAATGCCACATCATGGGTGTAAACCAGAGACATGGTACCCAACTACCCAGAGCGTGACCTGCCAAATGTCCAAGCAAAGGCAAAAAAAATTTGCCAGTTTTTTGGGTATTGAACAGTCTGCAGTTTTTCCATCCACAAAACACCCCCCAACTCAGAATACCCCCCACAAACTATAATATTCCTGAAATCGACAACACCTTCAGCTATGTACGCTGTGTTCTTCATTCAATATCACAATTGTGTGGACGCAGTTTTTTTTCGTAGAAATTTGCACTTTTACCGTTATAAAACCAGATTTTCAAAAAAAATTAACACAAACAAACCGGTTTCAAAAAGGAGAAATCAGTGCCAAAAACCCCCTGGAATGGTAAAAAAAAGTTTACAAATATCAACGCCCCAAATGTCCTGAATCAAACGGTTGCCATAGTGTGTGGTTACACTGCAGCGTGGAACGAAAAGCCACAAAAGTAAAGAAGGAGACAATGCCCTAATGGCTCAGAAACGGCGAAAATATTTTGAGCCAACCCGAATTTTGGACAGTCCTGCGTTTTTTTTCCTCTTTCCACAACACCCCCCGTAACTCAGAATAACCCCCACAACTATATATTCCTGAAATTTACAACACACCTCCGCTATGTAGCACTGTACTTGTTTCATTCATCCGCATCAATTGTGTGGGGCGTCAGTTCTTCGTAGAAGTTTCTCACTTTTCTGAAAAAATACAAAAAAACAACTTCAAAAGGTAAAACTCATGCTAAAACCTCATGAATCTAAAAAAGTTACTAATAATCAATCTCCCAAATGTTTCCCTGATCACCGGTATGCCCATATTTGTGGTTACACACCACACGCTGATATGGAAGCGAAAAGCCACACAGTGAGACAATGCACGATGGCTCATAAACAGCGAAAATATTTAGAGCCAACTCCGAATTTGGACAGTCTGCAAGTTTTTCCACACAAACAACCCCCGTAACTCAGACTAACCCCACACTATATATCCTGGAAATTTTAACTTAACACAACCTTCAGCTTATGTAGCACTGTAGTGTGTTCAGATCATACCATCAATTGTGTGTGGCGCAGTTCTTCGTAAATTCGCACTTTTCCTGAAAAAATGAAACAAAAAACAACTTCAACAGGTAAAAATAGGCTAAAACCAAAATCATGATTCTAAAAAAAAGTTACTAAATTTCAATCTCCCCAATGTTTTCTGAAAATCAAACGGTTTCATATGTGTGGTTACACACGTGGACCGTGGAAGCGAACAGCCACAAAGTTGAGACAATTCACATGGCTCAGAAACAGCGAAAATATTTAGACCAACGTCCGAATTGGACGAGTCCTGCCAGTTTTTTCCACAAACACCCCCCGTAACTCATAAATATCAAATCCCCCACAAACTATATATTACTGAATCTACACAGACCTTCAGATATTTACACTGTAGTTCGTTCATTCATACCATCAATGGTGTGGGCGCAGTTCTTCGTGGAGTTCGCACTTTTCTGACAAAATGAACAAAAAACAACTTTCAAAAGGTAGAAATCAACATGCGCCAACCTCATGGATCTTAAAAAAAAGTTACTAATATCAATCTCACCAATGTCCTGAATCAAACAGTATGCCATAATTGTGGTTCACACCCGCGGACGTTGAAGCGAAAAAAGCCACAAAGTGCAGACAAATTCCTATGGCTCATAAACCTAGGAAAATATTTGCCAACTCCGAATTTGGACAGTCTGGTGCAGTTTTTTTTTTTTTTCCACAAAAAAACACAAACAAACCCTGAATAACTCAGAATCCCCACACAAACTATATTTCCTCAAATCTACACACTTCGCTATGTATCACTGTAGTTCTGTATCATTCAATACCATCAATGGTGTGGGCGGCATTCTTCGTAGGACTTTCGCATTTCTATTCTACAACAATTGTTCTTTTCTGGAAAATAGAGAAAAATACATTTCAAAGTTACAAAATCCCAACCAAGACCCATGTACTGTAAAAAAACCTTACAAATATCAATCTCCTAATGGTCCTGAATCAACGTATGCCATATGTGTGGTTACACCACGGACGTGGAAGCGACTTTCAAAAATGTAAAACATGGGGTTCAGTGATCCAAGTACAGCATTTTCCCAGAGTTTTCAACTGAACACCCTCTAACTTGGAAATACCCCCACAAAACTATATATTCTCAGAAAGCTACATCCTTCACTACTCAAGCGCTGTAAGTTTGTCATTCGATACCATAATGTGTGGGCGCAGTTTTTTCTTCTAGATTCGCATTTGGTCTGAAAAAAATGAACAAAAACACAACGTCAAAGGTAGAAATCAATGCAAAAACCCCATGAATGTAAAAAAAGCTACTACATACATCTCCTAAATGTCCTGAATCAAACTGTATGCATCATGTGTGGTTACGCCTGGACATTGGAAGCCAAAAGACACAAAGTGAAACAATGCCCAATGGGCTCAGAACAGCAAAAATCTTCATTCAAATCTGAATTTGAACATCTGCACTTTTTCCCCACACAAACACCCCCACAAACCATATATTTTCCTCGAATCCTCACCCCTTTATCTAACGATTCTGTAGTTTGTTTCATCGTACCATGCAATGGTGGGGCGCAGTTCTTCGTAGAATTTCACATTTTTAGCAGATTTTCTAAAAATTTGTACAAAAACACTCTCAAGTAGAACAGATCCACCATGCCAAATCCCCAAGTAATGTAAAAAAAAGTTACCAAATATCATCTCCCAAATGTCCAATCAAGACGTTAATGCCTATGTATGGGTTACACACGCAAACGTGAAATCAACTACTCAACTAGCGCCACAAGTGAGCCAATGAACAATGGCCCAATTACAGAGCAACTTTTCAGATTTGTCAAATACAAGCAACAAAAACACCCCTCTATATTATGAAATACCCCCCAAACTATCTGTTCTTGGAATCTACACACCTTCAGCTACACAAATGGTGTGATTCCCTTTATTCATCCACCAATGGTGTGGGCGCATTTTTTCATGTAAAATTTCGCTTTTTACCATATTTTCAGGAAAAAATTTATAAAATACAATCAAATTTAAAAAATCATGGCAATTATTTCCATGTCATGGTAAAAAAAAACGTGTCATTATCAATCTTTCCAATCTTCAAAATCAAACGGTATGCCATATGCGTGTATGTACACAGACATGGCCACCAACTAGCTCAAATGGGACACAGCCAGTGTATTACAAGAAAAAAACAAAGTGCTCTGTAATTTCAAACAGCCCCAAAACTTGGAATGCCCCCCACAAATAAAACCCCCCACTAAATATCAATCTCCCACAGTTCTGAATCAACGTTATGCCCATATGCGTGATGCACACAGAACGTGCCACCAACTAGCTCAAATGGAACCATGCACAATGCATTACCAGAAAGAATCAAAGTGCTCTGTAATTTGAACAGCCTACACTTTTTCTACGGAAACATTCCCGAAACAGGAATTCCCCCCACAACTATATATTTTTGGAATCCTACACACTTCATCTACTTACATTCCATGCTTTTCATACATAACATGAAGAATTCCAGCCCACTGATCCAACGATCCCTGTTTTTCGAGTTTTGTGAAAAAAATAAAATAGATGATTCAAAGGGTTAAATCCTCCTAAAACCCTTTTGAACAAGGCAAAAAAAAAAAACCCACTAAATGTCATCTCCCACATATCCTGCATCAAATGTTATGCCATATGTGTGTGCACACAGAGACGTGGGCCACCAACTAGCTCAAATTGGACGCATGCACAAGTCCAATTACAATAAAAAAATCAAAGTGGTTCTGTAATTTGAACAGCCTAATCAACTGGAAATACCCCCCCAACCTTATATTTTGATCTACACACCTCATCTACTTGGTGGTATCATGCTTTCGTATATACATTACGAATTCCAGGCGCTGTTATCCATAGAACTCTTGCTTTAGAGATTTTGTGGGAAAAATAAAATAAGAGGACCAATGGTTGAAATCCTCCCTAAACCCCACTCGGCAAGTTCAAAAACCCACTAACGGCAATCTCCCACATGTCCTTATCAACGGTATGCCAGAAGGGTGGGTTCAAACAGAGACGGGGCCCAACTAGCGTCATGGGATCCATGCTCGAATTGCAATTACAAGAAAAATTAAAAACCCACAACCAACCCAACTCCCCACCCCCCTCTCCCCACTGCCCCCTTTTCGTGGAAAACCAGTAAGTACGCGAGAGTCACAACAAGTTTTTTGCACACTTAACTGATCTAAAAAATCAATTAAATACGGTCTTTGTTTGGTACCACACCTCTGCAAAATTTCCTTCCTACAAATAGGCTTAGTTTTCCTTGCAATCCAACAAATAAATGACCGGCGTTACTTTACACGCGATCTCACCGGGACATTGGGAAGCTTGGCGAGAAAAAGTTTTTGCTAATTTAGAGTTTATGGTAAAAAAAAAAAAAGGTGTGTGTATCACTTTAAAATTTTTTTGTGTGGCATTCCCCTTTTTTTTGGGGGGATCATTCCCAAATATGGAATCATCAATCATCTTAGGGAATGATACCGAACTTGCATACGTTCATAAATGCCCGTTTTTCGCAATTCGAAAAATCCGATCTGAAAACAAGCTTCCTCCTCACCTCCCCTCCGTCGTTGGACCCCCGGCTGATGGGCGATACAGGTACTGTTTTCTCTCTCTCCCGTCCCCCCCTCGGATTTGGTACCAAACCGAGGGTGAATCTAGGGGGGGTAGGGGGCATTCGAATGCTGCCCCCCCATCGCGGCAGAGGGGGGCAAAATTTTTTTTGGGGAGGGGGGAAGCCACAGATCGATACACGATCTGTGGCATTTTGTGCATTTCACTGCACTAGATCGTGAATATTACGATCTGTGGCAGGGAAAGGGTTTAAATAGCTAGTGTCCCTCAACCGCACCCCTTATTTACGGCAACAACTCAGCTGTGTTTTACTTGCTAAAAGTTTTTCCCTTTTCCATCCCATCCACTGTTGTCCTGCATAAACCTGACCAATGGAAATAGACCATGCTTCTTGCAGAGAGTCAGTGCAAGAGCAGGAACCAGCAAGGGAAATGTTTGCTAACTAAAACAGAATAAGTATAAATTTGTGGATCATATAAAGCACCCACTTTGAGGTCCGACTTTTTAGGTTCTGAGTTTGGATAAGACCAAAGACAACCCAATTCGAACTTTTCAAACTGGTTAGAGTAACCCAGCTTGAGAAAGGCAAATATTTTCCCGAATTTGTTTGTTTTGTATTATTGGTGTGAATCAAAACTTGTTTCTCACAACTTGCAACAGTATCTCTCTGCTGTAGTTGTTGGAAATAAATGATTTTTGACCACCGCAGAGTGAGCCAGCAGCAGAGGGGTGCTGATTCATGGGATCAAACTGGTGGTTACATCTATGAAGATTTGTATGTATCTCACTAATGTGGTTTTTTTTGAATGAGTGTTCGCTTTTTAAAATACTTAATGTTCTCTGTGTTTGATTTTTATAATGTTCCTTTGCTATGGACAGGTTGGTTCTATAACTAAGTTTGAAGTGTCCGCCAAAAAAACGTTACCACCTGTGTTTTCTTATTCACCATATTGTCCTATGAATAGACATGTTTTCTAACTCAATACTTTTGTACTCTCTGCATTTAATTTCCTGCATTAAAATCGCCAGTCTGAGAGTGATGTTTAAGGCCCATATTGAGCCTTCACGTTCCTGAAGTTATCAGTATTTTGATAACTTGTGCCACTAATAAGTGTCCCCGGTTGATGTTAGACTATTTCCCCCCAGCATATCGATAGTTTATAACTATGCCCCCAAGTGGGGAGGGCAGGTCTTTATAGCACCTAAAACCTGGAAAAAAGAATAACAGTTAGATTATGAACATATAATTGTTTCCGACAATTTTTAAGACGAAAAACCTCTTACAACACTGAAAGTGCACTTGGCAAACCACCTCTGAAACCACATAATTTCATACCCATGTTAATAGCAAATCACATACCTAGTGCACCTATAATTGAGAAAATACCCAAGCCATCCGATTTGTTTCATCATTTATAAATATAATTTCTTTAATGTCATAAAACTATCCTTAAATATTATTTTAAGTATACTTAAATTGGTTAGACAAACAATTAAGCCAATTTCTTCCCCATCTCCTCCAGCACAACTGTTAGAATATATTCAAAGCCATCTTTATTGTTATAACCTTTAACAATATGTTTCATCAGCTAACACTATAATAGCCGCCGTAACCTTGTTGAGTTGTAAATAGTATTCTTTGCGAAAAGCATAAAATCCTATTTTGAGTTACCTAATGCCTTGAGTTTATTTGGTTTTGATGTATCATATCACTAAGAAATTTACCCCAGGATTCTCAGGAGTAATTATCTATTGACTACACTTTATCTAGTTTTAGTGTATTAAGTGAAAATGTACAAACTGAACGTTATCAGAATTGTAAATACCACTTAAAATAGTCAACCCAAACTTATGGGGTTATGCAATAATATTCTTATTGTTTAAAAGGTGCTATATTTTGTTGCCCCAACCAATCAGATGTTAGCTTTCAAATGTTATACAAGTTCTGATTGGTTGGCAAATTAGCACATTTTAAACGATAAGAACTTTTATTGAATCTCCCCTGTATATATTTTATTGGGCTATTTTGGATTTGATAGAACTATGAGGTAGGCTGTCTACATAATATCACTATTTTTGTTTAATGTTTTACAACTTTTTTTGGAAAATAAATTGGTTAAAGTTAGCTTTCGATAATAGTTTGTAACAGCCAAAAAATAACATATCATGTTTTTTGCGTGCAAAATGTTTCTCTTTTACTTTCCATTTGCAACTGGGCTATAGCTTGAATTGTACAGTATGTAGGAGCAACTTCTTTCTTTTCATAATAGGAAGCTTTGATTGGTAGAGTTTGGATCTGATTGGTAGAAACATCCGATAAGAGAGAACGAATATAATGTCCACAGAATGAAAGGCAATGGGTATCAATTGTTTTAAGGTTGCACATTAAACTTTCTATAAGCAGTTATGCCTCTCTTTTAATACTTTTTATGAGATTAATGGATTGTATACCTGTTTATACACCATACTTATGGTTGTCTTTGTATAACAAACAATGTTTCTGTGTACAAGTTATGCTGTAGCTCCAGTGATTCCCTTTGCTTCACTAATGCCTCTCGCTGTTTGGTGCTAGATAGTATTTATCTCTTTGTGATGATATGGGAAGCAATAGCGGAAAAGATTACATTGCTATTAAGTCTAAAATAGCAAATGGTTAGTGGGTTTAAAGAACTATACGCTTGATAGGGGGGGCTACTTAAGTGTGAGTCGCAAGGAGTATGGGGGGGTAGGAGTAATTATTTATAATTTAACGTTATTTTTTTATTAACAGACTGTGACTTGAAAAGAGACCTTAATGAACCTCTTCTGTTTTTCTAGATCTGTTCAGTCTTCTTCTCTGTCTTCAGCCCTATTCTTTATAATGACAAACCATTATGTAATAAAAACCTGCAATGCTAAACTAACCTCCACACGTGCAGAGGCTCCAGTTTGCATATCTTTTGCATTGGTATCTTGGTTCAGAGTGGCTTGGTTCATATAATAAGTAAATTGTATGCAATCGATACCTTGGGGAATGCTAAAGTGTTCTTTGGAGGTGGGTTTTTATACGTTTAAAAACAACACAGGAGGTAATATGTAACAACAGCCGACTCCAAAAAGTATTAGTATAGACAAATATATAATTTGTAGTCAAAATGCCACATAAAACGGGGATAAAATAAAGCAGTATTTTTAATGCTCCTTTTTGAATAATAAGCCAGATCTGTATTTTATGCAAAGGATCAGGATCCTTGCACCCTAAACCACGATTGTAAGAAGAGACAAAAGGCTGGGTGCTCTGGCACTGTAGCCAACAGTAATTCCATACAGAAGATAAGCGTAAGCTGGGCACACCAGTCTTGATGAATCAAAATCTTTATTTGTGACGTTTCCGAACCGGTGTGGTTTCCTCCTCAGAAAACATTATGTATCATACATTCCTCAGACACAACAGTTATGATCATAACTGATTTATTGAGGAAGGAACCACACCAGTTTTTAACCACGTCACAAATATAAGATTTGATTTCACCCAATACTGTGTGCCCACTTTGCTTATCTTTTGTATGCAATATCTGTATTTTAATGTAATAAGCCAAATGTTGTTCACAGTCCAATTTATGGTCATTTATTGAAAATATTTCTTTTTACAATTTATCTAAAATAATTTTGCCTGTTTATGTTCATTGCTGAACTTAAGAAAAACACATTGATTAACTCACTGATACCTTAATAGTAAATATTGCTAACATTGAAAATGTGATAATTAAAATTAGTTTGTAGTCAGAAGCCTGTACAGTTGGGCCTTATTTTCTATACTAAACTTAAAGGGCATGTCCACCCCCAAAACTAAAAGTTTCCCCACTACTGTGACCCCTCTGCTGTTAAAAGATCCTTACCTTACTCTCCTCCCTCCCCTGCTCCAAATGGTTCTTCCTGCAATGTCCCATCAAAGTCCCAGAAGTGAAAGAGTAGAAGCCTATTTGAGTTAAAGGTTTCCCGCCTCTTACTTTCTTCTTGAGAAGTTTCTGGTTTGGCCCACTGAAGCCCTTCCCCCCTTTCCTCCTTCTCGATCCCTTTTTGCTGCCTGGTGCCCTACCTTTAAATCTTTTTCTGTAGTGTAGGGGATCCTTTCCCACCCCCACCACACCATGTTTGTTAGCAAAAAAAAGAATCTAGAAGTAACTTACTTACTTACTTTACAATCACAGATGCGGCTGCCAGTCCACCCCCTGTTTGCAATTTCCCTGCAAGCAGAGGGCCGAATGAGAATGCCGGGGAACGAGCTTTGGTAAGTTCCTTTCTAATTTGTTTTTTTGCAACAAACATGGCGGTTGGGGTGGGATAGGGTCCCCTACACTACAGAAATTTAAAAATGGAGTGGAGAAAACCCTTTAATATTGAAAGTAAAACAATTTTTGCATATAATAAAAAGAGCCACAATAATGTAATAATGGTAAGCCCAAAACAAAATGTGTATGTGTATTTGTTAAAAATATGATGATTATTGAAGGTTGCAGAAGATTTCATATTTTTGGAATACAAATTACATTACAATTAAAACCACATTTTTTTTTAAATATCAGTATCGATTTAAAGATAACATTGCTTCTAGCATTGATCGGATGCATTGGATGTTAAAATATACTTTTAATGAGTTTATACAAATTAACTACTTACATAAGGATAAAAAGACCATCAACTAAAGAAAAAAATGACAAATAGATGGTTTAAAGCCTACAATACATACTGATCAGCTATTTACTGCATAACGTAATGCTTTTTTTTTTATACATGTGCATGATTTATTCTAAATCGATATTTAATTTACACTCAGAAAAGAATGCAATTAACATGAGAACAAAACAAACAATGCAGATGATTGACACACAGTACAAAAGTGGTGTTTGCCTTAACAACCTTTGTCATTAAATTATTTTTTCCTATAAAAAAATTCACAGGGAGAGTCCTAATAAAGCTGTCTGTCAGAAAGAGTTTTTGTCATGTAAATGTATGGCAGATTATTTTTCTAGGCAGGATGGCAGATTGCTTCCTTCCACCTTCATCTAATCAGAAATAATTTTCCTTAAGCATGTGCATTATGTTGAACATTTTAAATTCCTAAGAGACTCATCAATAACTTTCATTTTGCCTTACATGTGGCTTTGTCCAAGATTAAAGGAAACTAACCCAAAATCAAAGGCAGCTAAAAAGACTGTATAACTGTCACTTAGTAAAACCATTTGTTTCTCATCAGCTCTTGAATTCAGCCTCTTAGTGTAGAACTCATTTATAGAACATTCTGATTACTGGCAATCTATGATTACACGGCTGGTTTCTAGTGTGCCTCTTCCAGGTAGGTCCAGGTACCAAAATGCCTTCTGCACATGCTAACTAGCTCCCTTGTGTTTGTTTCCCATTTCCCTTATGCTAACTGCATGTAACAGTTAAAACTGTAGTCTCCCACCTGCCCAGTGTCTTCCAGCCAATCATCAAGATAGCAGTGAATATAATTAGCAGATTTTCCTGCTAATTAATATAATATAATTACATGCTACATGTTTTTTCTGACCCACTTGTCCTTCTTCAAGTGCTTGGTGGGGGTCTGAACATGTAGCAACGCATGTTTTGCAATAACTTGCAATATTCACAGCTACAGACCTGTGTCTTTGTATTGTTTCACCTGCAATTTATTGTTATAGATCGGATTTGGTGGAGTAAAAGCCGTAAGTAGACATACATTATTTCAGATCCGACACACTAGATACCCGACCTATATACATCACCACTACAACACTGCTACTATGAAGTGTTAATCAGCTGCACCACCAATTAATATTGATGATTTATTAATATTTCTACATCATAGGGTTAAGAGTGGGATGGGAAAACACACAGGTGCTGAAAATTTAATCAAGTAAAAAGTACTTGGCAGCTAGGGAAAATGTCAGCTTCAGGTTTGGGGAACAAACAAACCTAAATGGGGCTCATAGAGGTAAAGAAAAGGCCCCTGGGGAATCTTCCATGCAGAAGGATGTTGAGCGATATAGACTTCTACTTAACTTTGATTTTTTAGGGGTTTAGTTTCTCCTTTAAATGACACCTAAGTATATTTTTTGATTTATTTTGAAATTCTTATATCAGAAAATGTAAAGGGTTTTTTATTAAAAAACATTAATGTGTAAATGGTAAAATTATTTTAACACATTTAATGTGACATAGCGTATGTGTTTTTATACATATTGGTATGTTTAAGACTTCACCAATTAAAATTGATTGGAAAAAACATAAATGTAACTATTTTTTTAAATAAATTTAATAAAATTAACCTGTACAGTAACTAGAAATGGTTTACTTTTGTAATGAGAGGTTAGCAAAGAAAAATCTAATTATCTGTTGTTCTGATTGAATTGCATGTGAATTAAACAATGCTAATCAGTTAAAATGTGATCATTACAATTAATTAAAGCAAATTAAAACAAATCTGTATTTCTATTGCTTACTGTACTAGTAGTAAAATTCATGCATTTATCAGAATGGAGTAATAGTCATGTTTAGAAGTAGTTGTCTCACAGTGTTTTTTTAGTCCTAATAACTAAAGTTCTCAAGCAGGGGGATGATAAGACCTTTACAAAAGTAAGATGGACGAGCTTCCTAAAAGATTTCAGATTTTTGAACTTTTAAAGTCAAACGGGACCAAAAAGTTTGAAAAGTTTGAAAAACATCAATGGTAATTTACTGTACACATTGCTCTGGACCTGAAAAATAAATATTATAATAACTAAAATATCATTTTTTTTGAATATTTTGAATTTTTCCTAAATCTGGCTCTGAATCTGTCTCTGTATCTCTTAAAAAGGGGTGCTCATTATACCTGTCTTTGCTAAAAATATTTTTTTTACCATCTCATATGAGCTACAGTATAGGTGAATGTAATATATGTAGAATCTGGATATCTGTGTTTTCTAAAACCTGCACTTTAAAGTGAGGTACCCTAATTATGCAGAATAAGTAGGTACCTTTAACTTTGATAGGAAAAATGTTGGTAAATCAATTTACTATATTATTATAGCTCCAGAAGACTGTCAGCAATTCACTCTGGTTGCTAAATAAAAAACCGAGCTGCTATAATAAAGTTTGTACCTATTTGAAACTTTATATTTTTCTAGAATATGATGGAAACAAACAAACAAAAAAAAAGAAATAAACCCAGGCAATAGAGTATGTTGTATTGTTTTCACAATAAATTTGGGGATTTGAACTTGTGACTTCTTGGGGCTGTATGCACCCAAAAAACATGGCATTTACATGCTGCTGCAAAAGGCAACTCAACAATGAATACAGTACATTTAGAAACTTTGTATTTCACTAGAAACAAAAGCTCGAAACTCTGTGCATAAAGACTGAATCCTTGGGTCAGGAAGCCTTCTTTGTTACTGAATCTATTACTTAATATACTAATGCAACTTACTAGAGAAAACCTTTTCAATATCTATAGTGTTCTGGGGTGAAAAGGTTTCACATTAGGATTAAAAAATTGTAAGTTTAGTTCTCCTTTAATTTCATACATCACCCAGAAGCCACAAAGTGTGGGGGGTAGATACAGCATTTGGTATCGTGGATGTGCTCTTTCTGTTGGGGCAATGTTTTCTGGAGACTTTAATACCATTTCAAAATATAATACAGACCATAAATTAACCAAACCTGTGGATTTGCGGCAACTCATAATATGCTTGTTCCCCCCACAAAACCCCTTAGATGGATTTCCCATTAATCAGTATGTTACTTGCACAGTTGTTGAAGATATTTGTTTCTACTTTTAAAAATGTAATCTTTCTATTCTATATATCCACTATAACTCCAACAATGTTTTTAGGTGGATATATTCAATCATAACAGTCCTTACAGTAGGTGAATCACAGAAACGTGCATCATTTTGTCCATGCTGCTAATCTGTAGCAACCCGTCAGATGTTATTTAAATGTTTTCTAACTATAATAAACCAGTAAAAGGTAACATTTGAATGGTTTCTGCAAATGAACAGAAAGGGCAAATTTTCACACCTCCTATTGAAAAGGCTGACAGTGTTTTGGTAGTACTTTTTATCACACAGTAGTTATATAATGTCTGCATATCTCATAATCAACATACAATATGAAAGAAGGAGCTATATGAGCTATGCTACATTTCCCTCATTAGAAGAATAAACATAAAATCCCATCTATTTTTTTCCCCTTCAGAATGAATAGTTCAAAAATGCTATTTTGTACAAATAAAAGTAAGCACAAGCCCATTTAATAAACATCTGGATACCAACAGAACATTTATTTTAAAAATCTGTTCCAGTTCCAAAACGTTACAACCACAGAAGCATGAATGTGATTTCATTTAATGCTACTCTATAGCTGAATGCGCTAACTTCCATTTGATAAACATTCTGACCTTAAGAGCTGATTACATTTTTGTAAGGGGTGACTGTATTTGTTTTTTCCATGTATTGAATGTATTCTTATTGCTTTGGATGGATGGTTTAGGTATTGTTTATTTATTTATTTCCAAATATTCTTAACTGTTTACATGACAATGGGTATTCGAATTCTGACAAAAATAAAAGGGTCAGTGTGAAAGAACTATACAGAAAGACACAAACAATTATTGGAAGCATGTTCCTTTCTGTTGTTAGTCTGGAGACTTCACTTTTCCCAAGGATTGCCACCCCACTTGTCAGAACAATTATTTAAAACAATTGTTTCTTCTGGAAGAGACTGCTGCACAAGTGATCTTCAATTGTTTGTGACACATTCAATTAAAATAAACAAGATGGGACTTCTAACACCCATTTTATCCTGTCCAGCTATATTAATCAGCAAGAGATAACCTAGTATACAGTAGTTCTAACTTCTAAAAAAATTGGATTCTATAATCTGTATCAACAAGGATTTTATTATGTCTTTGTTTCCAGAATGTCGGTCTCTATCCAACAGTAATGAGGACACTATGCAAAAGATTTTAAACAATTATAAGGTGGTCTTCACTAAGTCTTAACATCTGACATTATTATAGTGACAAGCGAATTATCATATAAGCAGTTGGCACAACAGCGATGTTAATAACCAAAACTGGCCAACAGATGTTTTTTTTCATGCCAGTATCTATATGATGTGACAGTAATATTACATCTTTGCACAGCTTGATGGGATTTTAATAGAATATTAGGCCATTCATCAGCGCCAGATTTAGGCTTCAGAAGCCTGTAGGCACAGATCGTTTGCCACCTTAGCCCCCCAGTATTAGCCCACACCCACTGCTAGCCACACCCATTACCACACACCCTCTGCAGAAAAAATACTTCCATTTTCTTAAAACATGTATTTGTGCTGAACTACCCCTTTTAACTATTCATTAAACTATAAAAATTAATGTCCACAGTGACTGGTATAAACAGTTTGCCCACGTGATGATAATACAGTTTGCCCACAGTGACTGGTATAATACAGTTTGTGGCCCACAGGTGACTGGTATAATACAGGTTTGCCAATAGTGACTGGTATAATACAGTTTGCCAATAGTGACTTGGTATAATACAGTTTTCCCACAGTAGTACATACCTTAAGCCCATGTGAACCAATAAGTTATGATGTGCACAGATTCTCCTGAATGTATTGGGTGGAAATAGAGGAGCAGTGACTCTGGAGTTGCAGTACTTTTTCACTCTAAGCCCCACATTTCCGATAACAAAAACAACCACAATTATCAGATATAGATAGATAGATAGATAATAGATAGATAGATAGATAGTAGTAGATAATGATAGATAGATAGATAAGATAGATAGATAGATAGAATCGATACTGATAGATATATAGATAGATAGATAGATAGCTCGATATCTCAGCTCTTGTCGCTCGTCTTCTCGTGCTCCGCGTCGGTGCTCGATCGCTGTGTGCTAGATGTAGCTGTGTATCTCCTCGCTGCCTGCTTGTCCGTTCTCCTTCTCGGTCCTGAGTCTTGTTGTCTTTTGTCTGGCCTTGTAGTTAGACTCGTGTTCTGTTTCTGTGCTTATGTCCCTGGTTAGCATACACAGCCAGGTGTTAGGGTGTGATTAGATAGTGGCTAAGAGGTGTTATAGGAACGCCCAGAGTAGGTGTTAAAACAGCATTGTACATGGCAACATTGGTGTGCGACCCCCCCACCTCTATTTAGGCTTGGTTTCTTCTTATTTCTCACATAAATGGCCTCCTTAACACCTCTCTTGACCAGCACGTTCCTTCGCCAGTATGTTAACATTACAATCTTCAAAGGTATGTCCTTTATCCTTAAGATGCAGATATACGGCTGAGTCCTGACCCGAGGAATTGGCTCTTCTGTGCTGGGCCATACGTTGATGCAGTTGCTGTTTGGTCTCCCCCACATACAAATCAGAGCATTCTTCACTGCACTGCACTGCATATATGATGTCGCTTTTCTTGTGTTTTTTGGTATTGGGGTCTTTCGGATGTACCAATTGCTGCCTTAGTGTGTTTGTTTCGGTTTAAGCAGACAGGGATACGATGTTTTTTGAAAATTCTTCTTAATTTCTCGGAGACCCCTGCTACATATGGATGACCATGTTCTTCCTCCTGTCTTGCTTTTTCCCTTCACTGTTGGTACTCGTGTTCTTTTTCTTTCCTTCTACTTCTTTTGACATTCTTGTAAGTCATTCTGAATTGAAGAAGCCAGTCGGATGACTAGCGAAACATCTTCAAGAACTACATTTCAAGTCCAGTTGATCTAATTGAATACAACAGATATAATAGATATAGATAGATAATAGATAGATAATAGATGATGATGGATAATGATAGATAGATAGATAGATATATAGATAGATAGATAGATGATAGATATAGATAGATAGATAGATAGATAGGAGACAGGAGAGGGGGTTTAAAATACAGGAAAGAGAAGGAGATAGAAACACTGGGAGAGAGGGGGATTTAATCATGGGAGGTACATTTTAAACATGAGGGTGCCACTTGCCCTTTAACTTACTCACAAACAAAAAGTCACAGAAGAATGTAACCAGGCACCTCACCACATCGGACAAGAAAGCTGCTTGTCATGATTTATTGTTGTGACAGAGGCAGACACTGACCTCTGTGCTTCCAGCCCTAGTATTTCTTATCTCCCAGCACTCTGTACAGTGCACTGTGATGAAGAGGACGTCACATTCCATGAATGAACAGCTGCTTTACTCTCCAGAGACTGAGGCTCTGCACAACTTCTGCCGGGAACCCAGAGAGACATTCATTGGCTGAAAACGGCGGAAGTCCCACCCAAATCCACTTCCGTTTTTTTCCCCCTGCTCTGTTGAAACCTAACCGGGACTTAAAGGCACAGTGCCGCGGATCACTCACGCCTCTGTTTTCTCCCGCCTGTAAACACGGTCCTCGCGTGCCTAGTTAGAATCCAGCCCTGGCATTCATTAAACATCACTATCATTATTATGTTAAAATAGGATCCTTCTTCTTTACTTTTACAGATTTTTTGTTTCACATTAAAGAATTTTTTTTATTTGCGTTTTGGTAGCTTACAGAAAAAAGTAAATGTGATGTTTAATAGCTATGGTTGATTTGGAAGTTTTGTCTCAGTTAGTTTGATACTACTTTATGACACTTTAATATGAAAAAATGATAAATATAAATCAGATTAGCATTTTTGAGTAAACTTTTCCTCCTCCTCCTTATGTCCACTGGTGCAGACAGTGTTTCCTTTGGGTGGTGTAATAATGATGTAAGTAATGATCCTTTACCCTATTAGAGATGGCCGAAACTGCTAAAATCCATTCCGCCTGTGGATTCGCGATTTTCGGAAAAACTCGAAAATTGTAAAAACCCATTAAAGTCAATGGGAGAAAAAAATCCGCACAGATCCGCCTAAATATAAAGTAAAACAGCAATGGTAACTTACTGTACATGGCTGTGGGACTTAGGAAATGGTCTGGGAACATGTACATATACCCAGAACTAAAAAAAAAACTTTCCCCACGATTGCACCTTTTTTTCGAGCATCCGCATTCTATTTTCAAATTCTTTTCGAATTTTCTTGGATTTTTCGAGTTTTCAAGGAATTTTCGAGTTTCCAAGGAATTTTCGAGTTTCCAAGGAATTTTCAAACATTTTGCAACAAATGATACGTAACTTACTGTAAATGGCTCTGGGACCTCAGAATGGTCTGGGGAACAAGACCAATCTGATTGCAACCAATTCTGATTAAAAAAGAATCTGATTGGTTAGTATACCAATCAGATTCTTTTCTAAAATAATTTTAATGTATCCAATCAGAATTGCTTACAAATAAGGTGAATTTTTAAAACCCTAAAGCTTGAAACCTGTTATTTGCAGTGTATATGTTTTTCAAGGACATGCTGAAAGGCCGCTGATGTGGAGCTCTGTCTACGAGGGGGTAGGTGACCGCTCCTCTATTTTCTGTATAGGAGCGCTAAGTCTGGGAACATGAATTTGAACGTTCGATAATTATCACGTTTAAATTTGTGTGTTCAAGTTTGGGTCTAGTCCATCTCTAGTCATGAACTTCCTACTGTGCTTCTTCAGAAATCCCCCCCCCTTTAAATCCTGCGCTTGCCCCTGGATTTAGAGCATTCCAATGGGGCAAAGGCACGTACAACTGTGCACTATAATGGAGGGGCTACATACCACTGGCTGGGGCATCATTTTGACATCTATACCACTGTCTTGGTCTTCCAGAATGGTTTTGTTAATTAACGAACGTTCAGCATTAATTTACTGCCGCGGTTGTACATTATCAATAATCCACTGTATCGCAAACTGTAATACTGTGTGTTTTTAAATAGGGCCAGTAGACCTCTAAAAGGCCTAACACTAATTTGTCCAAAAACTTATAGGGGGGGGGTTTTAGTCCTCAAAAGGACTTTTGGGTCCCAAATTGTGTGAATACAGGAGTGGTTAACACCAAGTGCTAATCCACCACACTAAAATTCACACACAGTAAGCTTCAAAAGCATGGAAAAAACTATATACCTCCTACACTGTAAGGTCTCCACTAAACTCACTTTACACACTGACAAGTGGCACCTGTCTAGCTGCCTTTTATACCCAGGGAGTTGGCATGGTAAAAACAGCTGCCATTGGTGAATGTTTGATACATGAAATCTTCAAAAATGTTCAAGGTGGGTTTGAAAATCTGCGGATTGGCAGATCTCGGAGATCTGCCATGGAACCAGGTTTGGTTCCACAATCCGGCCATCTCTCGTTAGTATGCCAATGAGAATTGGTTACTATAAGATTAGAATCTAAATTAACCAATTCTGACCGGGAAAAAGAATGTGATTGGGTTGGTATAACCAATCATTCTTTCTGAAATTCTGATTGAAACTAAACAGAATAGATTCTTTTTAGAAAGTTCCCCAGACCATTTCCCAGGGCCCTTTACAGCTGTAAACTGTATCATTTTTGCCAAATTTTCGAAAATTCTTTAAAAATTCCAATTTCCTAGAATATTCTAAACTCAGTTCGGAAAAAATTTGGAAAGCGGAATTCCAGAAATCCACAATTTGCGGATCTTGGAAATCCGCTGCGGATCTGGATCTGTGAACTGGCAATCTCTAGACCCAGGAGCTTACAATCTAAGCACATAAACACTTGCAACCTATCAGGTTGACCTTGCAGATGGCCCAATGGTGAATTTGAACTCACGATGTCAGCATTGCAGGGTTGTGTTGCTAACACTGAGCCCCCTGCTGCCCCAATGTTTAGATGTTTTTAAGAAATTTGATGATCAAGATGAAAGAAGTTGGGGTCAGTGTATAGTCTAAGGCTTTTCTAAAAAGTGCGAGTTTCTACAAGAATTGCGCCCACAACATTGATGGTATGAATGAACAAACTACAGGGTTATGTAGCTAAAGGTGTATATGATTCCAAGAAATATAGTTTGTTGGGGGTACGTTAACCCAACTTCTTTAAAGCCTGCTCAACATTTTTTAAACTATTGGAAATAATATTTGCTTTTAACTAACCATGCCTGGTGTCCAATATACTAGCGGTGCAGCAGAAACAGCAGTTCTTTTGCTTACCTAACCATGCACTTCAGGGCTGCAAGGCAACAGTGTTAACCACTGAGCCACTGTGATTTTTTTTCCCCAAAAATCTGCATGTTTTTATGAAAAACTGGGCTCACACATTTATGGTAGAATTAAAACAATGTGGCTAGTCTATATGTTAACGCTAGATTTTTTGGTTGCTCTTTAAAACACACTTCAGGTCTTGCCCCCCAAGGAGCTTCAATCTAAGCCACATAATGCTTGCAACCTATCAGTTGACCTTGCAGATGTGCCCCATGGTGGATTTGAACCATTGACTTCAGTGTTGCGGGTGTTTTGCTAACCACTAAGCCACTGTGCTGCCCCATTGTTTGGATATTTTTTAAGAAATTTGTATGAAGATGAAAGAAGTTGGGGTCAGTATATAGTCTAAGGCATTTCTAAAAGTGTGAGTTTCTACAAATAATTGCACCCACAACATTGATGGTATGAATGAACAAGCTACAGGGTTACTTAGCTAAAGGTGTGTAGATTCCAAGAATATATAGTTTGTTGGGGGTAGGTTTACCCCAACGACTTTAAGCCTGCTCAACATGTTTTAAACCAATTGGAAATAAATATTTGCTTTCAACTTACCATGCCTGGTGTCCAATATACTAGTGGTGAAGCAGAAACAGCGGTTCTTTTGCTTACCTAACCATGCACTTCAGGGCTGCAAGGCAGCAGTGCTAACCACTGAGCCACTGTGATTTTTTTCCCCAAAAATCTGCATGTTTTTATGAAAAACTGGGCTCACAACATGATGGTCAATAAAAATATGTGGCTAGTCTATATAGCTAGATTTTTTGGTTGCTCTTTAAAACTACACTTCAGGTCTTGCCCCAAGGAGCTTACAATTTAAGCACATAAACACTTGCAACCTATCAGGTTGACCTTGCAATGTGCCCAGGGGATGGATTTGGACTCATGGCACTTCAGTGTTGCAGGGTGGTTTTGCTAACCATATAAGCCACTGTGCTGCCCCTTGTTTGGATATTTTAAGAAATTTGATGATGAAGATGAAATGAGTTGGTCAGTATAGTCTAATGCGTTTCTAAAGTATGAGTTTCTACAAAGAATTGCGCCCACAACATTGATGGTATGATGAACAAACTACAGGTTCACTTAGCTAAAGTGTGTGTAGATTCCAAGAATATATAGTTTGTTGGGGTACCGTTAACCCCAACTTCTTTAAGCCTGCTCAACATGTTTTAAATAATTGGAAAAATATTTGCTTTAACTAACTACGCCTGGTGTCGCATATACAGCGGTGGTCAGCAGAAACAGCAGTTTTCTTTGGCTTACCTAACCATGCACTCTCAGGGCTGCAAGGCAGCAGTGCTAACCACGAGCCACTGTGATTTTTTTCAAAAAAATCTGCATGTTTTTATGAAAACTGGGCTCACAACATTTATGGTAGAAATAAAACAATGTGGCTAGTCTATAGTAACGCTAGATTTTTGGTTGCTCTTTAAAACTAACTTACAGTCTTTCCCCCAGAGGAGCTTTACAATTTAAGCACTTGCAACCTATCAGGTTGACCTTGCAGATGTGCCCATGGTGGATTGACTCATGCTCAGTGGTTGCAGGGTGTTTTGCTAACCACAAGCCACTGTGCTGCCCCATTGTTTGGATATTTTTAAGAAATTTGATGATCAGATGAAAGAAGTTAAGGTCATGTATAGTCTAATGCTTTCTAAAAGTATGATTCTACAAAGAATTGCGCCCACAACATTGATGGTATGAATGAACAAACTACAGGGTTACTTACTAAAGGTGTGTAGATTCCAGAATATATAGTTTGTTGGGGTACGTTAACCCCAACTTCTTTAAGCCTGCTCAACATGTTTTAAACTAATTGGAAATAATATTTGCTTTAACTAACCATGCCTGGTGTCCAATATACTAGCGGTGCAGCAGAAACAGAACATTCTTTGCTTACCTAACCATGCACTTCAGGGCTGCAAGGCAGCAGTGCTACCACTGAGCCACTGTGATTTTTTTCCAAAAAATCTGCATGTTTTTATGAAAAACTGGGCTCACACATTTTATGGTAGAAATAAAAAAAGTGGCTAGTTCATATGTAACGCTAGATTTTTTTTGTGCTCTTTAAAACTATACTTCATTCTTGCCCCAAGGAGCTTACAATCTAAGCACATAAACACTAGCAACCTATCAGGTTGACCTTGCAGATGTGCCCAGAGGAGGATTTGGGCTCATGGCCTCAGTGTTGCAGGGTGGTTTTGCTAACCACTAAGCCACTGTGCTGCCCCATTGTTTGGATATTTTTAAGAAATTTGATGATGAAGATGAATGAAGTTGGGGTCAGTATATAGTCTAATGCGTTTCTAAAAGTATGAGATTCTACAAAGAATTGCGCCCACAACATTGATGGTATGAATGAACAAACTACAGGGTTACTTAGCTAAAGGTGTGTAGTATTCCAAGAATATATAGTTTGTTGGGGTACGTTAACCCCAACTTCTTTAAGCCTTGCT
>JAACNH010003520.1:0-28528 GCA_019447015.1 Hymenochirus boettgeri
CAATAACCCTCGAATGTAGTGTTTTGACAATAACCCTCGAATGTAGCTTTTCGACAATAACCCTAGAATGTAGCATTTCGACAATAACCCTAGAATGTAGCATTTCGACAATAACCCTCGAAAAATTCAGTTAAAATCTATCTTTCATCACAATCGGGCTGTTTCGAGCGTTCGCGGGGTAGTTTCGAGGGTTAGCGAAATCGACATAGTTTGAGGGTTACGATATAACAATACGAGGGTTACCGACATCACAGTTTGTACAGTCGAGGGTTGGGAAATCGGCACACACATTCGAGGGTTACAAAAATCATCTACTTTCGATTCGATAATCATTACTTTCGATAATCATCTACTTTCGATTTCGATAATTATCGAAAATTCAAGTTTCGAAAAATTTCGAAACCGCCGGATTCTATTCGAATGGGTTCTATTAGAATCAAAAGACATACCTAGTGAGTGTAGCAGTGAATAGAGAGTTAAAATCATTAGTCATCACTATTGAAAAGCACAGTGAACTGTACACAGAACCCCAACTGTATGGAAAGATTTTTATTACTGCGTGAAATAACAAGTAACTCACTAGTAAGAAATTGGTGAGTATCAGGTACCATGGACAGAATTTGATGCTCAAATCATGCATGTGGCACTATGGAAGGAAGGAATATTAATTTCTTCTTTACCTCGATCAACTTTCCCACCATTAAGTTTCAAGGATTTCACATGATCAAAAACAAAAAAATTATTTGAAAGAATTGCAGGGATGATCGATCAAACTAAAATTTTTTTACCCAGTTGTGGCCACCTTAAATGACCATACAACTTGTGATATTGTGCACAGGATCATGCAAGTGGAGTCGATGCCCGACTGAACAGTTTAGGTTCGGGCCTATACAAAAACTTGCCCGAGGCTTAACAATAAGGGCTTTTTTTACACGAGAAACTGTCAAAAACTGACAAAATGTACAGCATGCATTTCTGTAAATTATTGTATGCATTGTGTCCATTGTTCATAATGTGCTTTCTATATATTTTATAGAAAACGCAGCAAAAACAGACTGTATAGAAAATTTTTTTAAAAATTCATAAAAAAAAAAATAAACTGTGAACGGTACTATTGAATTCTATATGTCCTTGTGTTTTAAAAACGGTCAATTGAAAAATTCAAAAAAAGTGTGAACGGTGAGATAAATCAAGCACGCACAAGTCCGTGCACGCACAGTGCACGTCATGCACCGTGCGATGGAACAATGGCCGACCATTGAGGCTGAACAAAAGGGGAAGCTACAAAAAACTCGGAGGGGCGGAGCTAAACATGTCAGTAGGCATAAGCAAGTGTGCAGAGGACTTGCAAGCTGCCAACGGTAGGCTGGAGGGGCACAGGGAAAAAAAAGCCAATGACATTTTTAAGAGACAGCTTCCAACTAAAACTTTACTATTTAAAGCATACTTATCCTTTAAAGGAACACGAAAGTGTTAACTTAAATGAACATCGAAATATTCTAAGGAATGTGTCTTATGTTAGTTTATTTGATCTTTCCCTTCGTTCTCGTGTCTGGAAGTTATTTTAAGGACGTTAAACACACTGGGTTTTTATGCAGATCCTTTGATTTCTAAGTACTATGTATTGAGTTGCTTCCTAATTCTATAATTCTGCCTGGCATATATTAATGGTTGGTTTTCTGAAAGCAGAATAATTACGGTGGAATTTCATCCAAAAATGAACAATAAAGCTCTGTGATTGCAGAATTACACAAATGACAACTGAGGGGAGGGGCAAACGACAAGTCTTTCTGTAGTAGGCTGTCCCATGATAGATCCATCTGCATACATCTATGACAATGGTGCTATGAGGGATGTGTTTATATAGTAAAACATTAGCAAGGGTTGTGGAAAACCAGCCTTTGTCTCTGTTTACTTACCCTGCTAACCCCACCTCCCCACATGGAACTGTCATAATGGCACTCATCGCCAGGATTAAGGGGGGAAACTACGTTGTGTTACAACTTGTGTAGTTAGGGGTTTTCATCATTTATCTAATCATATGTGTTTTGTCCTGTAGGCATGGCTCCAGGACCCAGGAAATATCAGAGGACTCCATTAGTCAACCAATTACAGCCAAGGTTATGCTATTTAAATGTAACCGTGGTATCTTGCTTTTTTTTTAATACAGAGCATACACTAGTAATATTTTGGTAGATTCTATATCTCTAATAAATCTGCGAATTCTAAGAGGAACAAGGCGATGAATTGATCAGTACTCCTGATGGATCCGTAACATTCAAACTAAAATTAAATAATGGCCCAGACATGGGCTGATTTTTTAATGGATCCTTTATACTTCTGTGAAGACTGCGTATTGAGGGTTTAGTAAACTGGAACTGATCAGAACAGTCAGAAAAATGTCACGCTGAATCAAACTAATTCAATCACTACTTATAAATTGAGATAGGATTGGCTAAACACCATGCGCCCATTACGCCATGAATAGGACTTCTTAATAATGTATGGCATACAACTTTCGGATACCCAATAGAGCCCTTTTAGTATGTGGCCAGGCCACCCTGGTTAACATGTCCTGATCTGGCCCAACCCCACCCCCCCCCCCAATGTTGCCACAACATTTGCCCATTCCTGCGTTTCAGTTGTTGTAAAATTCTTTTATCAGCAATGAGCCTGCAGCCACATATAGGGCACCACTACTAGACAAAATGCTGTGCTTTACTTATCTGAAATTAAGATTCCACATGATGTTTGAAATGAAATAACTTGGTGAACAAATCCCCTCCAGGGGCATATAATACAGTAGTTATTTTATTTAATGTATTACTGTAATTAAAACATGACCACATATTCTGTTACGCACTGCGGTGCATCGCCATTGTCTAAGGATCCAAATAACAGTTATTCTGTAACTTTAATCTAGACAGTAGAACTATGTAAACCTACATGGGTTTGATTCAGGGTTATAATCCGATCTGTTTTTCTAATAGTGCAACCAAAAACCCCAAAGGCTAGAGGTAGGGAGGGTAAAACACCATAAAGATTCTGGGGGTACTCTGTATAGACAACTGTGGTGAAAGTGATTTGTCAGTAAGAAATCAACCTAAGAACCAAAATGTTTGTCCACATAAAAGAGTACTGTTCATCTCTGGTGTGAACATCTGGAATTGATGCACACAGCTACTGGTTGCAATTGGCAGTGTGTTTTTAACAGCCTTGATGACAAATCCACTATTTAATCTGATCGATTATAAAATCACACTGGAAACTGTATTTAACTAAAAATATTACATGTTTTATGCAACTTTGATTTGAATTCTTGTTTTTTTTACTTTTTACACAGCCGGCCAAAGATGTGCAGCCTTCTAGAGTTGTTTTTTTTAACCGAGTTGCGAAAGGTAGAGTGTAACATAATGGTGTTGCCCTGTACTGAGAGAGGTGATTGAGATTAGTTTTTTTTAATGGGACAGAAATAGCCAATTCTACCATACCTGGTGCCAAGCTAATACCATGATGGTGGAGGCATTGGATGGATGCCTACTGCAAATGCGAACTTATTTATGAATGCTGGAAACGTGACAAAAATAAGATGAATAATTGTCGTCACAGACCCAACATGCTTTATTGGCTGGTGTTTATGGATTGTCCTGGTGTTTTATTTTTTCCAACCTGTATGTCCTGTTGTCACATACCTGATGGCAGAAATCTATACTGCCACTCTGTAAAGGCATTGTTCCTACTCAAAGTTCCATGCAAATTGTACAAATGCTGTGCTTGTACCAGTAACCCAGAGCTGTGTTGCCTTAGAACTTGAGAACCTTGTTAACCTTCTGCTATAGATCAAGGAGATTTCATGGAGTTTGTGGCTGAATTAAATTTACACAGTTGGAACGTCTTTTCATTTCTCCAATTACTTTGACCAAGAAAACGATTTTGTGTTGTGTTTTTAGGCTGATTGATTAATTAGTAAGTAGATTAATTGGCAATGCTGTGAGTTGGATTCAGCAGAGTTTTACCATCGGAGTTGATAGAGTAAGAATCTTGGAATCTTTCCCCCACCCAGAATAGTCTTTAAGCCATGGTCACTAACAAACCTAAACCAGACAGAGGTGACAGGGGTATTGGGAGTTGGAGTAGAGCAACATTGGAAAAAGAAGGTTAGAAGTTTGACAAGTGTATTTAAGGTAGGGACCAAAATAGTTGCAGGGGAGGTCCAACCTGCAGGCCTCCAGATGTTTTTGGGTTTTTAAACATATATTATATGCAATTGGCACATTCAACTGGCTTCAGACTGTAAATGGAATTACAACTGTTAAACATGTAGTCGTACAACCCCCCCCTAAGGACACAAGTGTACATCCTGCCAACAGCCCCAAATACATTTCTACAGTAGGCCCATCTGTCAGAGCAACCGATCCTTCCAATTAAGCTGCCGTTATTAAAAAACTATCTAAGCTAATCTCTTGATTGGTTAATGCATAAGGGTTTGGTAGGTCAGGATTGAACAACTTCCATCAATTGACCCTAAGAGGTTAACTTGTTGTATTAAGAGCCAAAGTTTTAAAACTATTTTTCCTCTGACGCTGTTCGGAGTACCTTAAGTAGCCCAATGGGCAAGATGTAGGGTGAATATTGTACAGTTACAAACAGACCTGGAGAGACAAGATCTGAGAATATCTGTTATTCCCCTACAGGCGTTTATGTGCCTAACCTTGCTAGAGTAGATGCACAATGAGAGAGTACATGTCTGGATATGGGTAATAATATCCCATAACCAAGAATCTTACTTTTCCAGGGGCCCCAGACAAGCCTGTCAATCTTCCTAACCCTTTTCCAGACAGTCTTCAAAACAGTAAAATTGTTCCCAGTTGTAAAACTAACAGCTGGAAAATCTTTACAACCCTTCACACTTCCCCATAACCCCTCCAAAAGCATAGCAGGCGAGTAGTAGACTAATCTTGTCATTGGCGTCTCCTTGAGAACTGTATGATACTGTATTCTGACCTTTATTATCCCAGCGTCAGGGGAGCTGATGCCCCAGTTCTCATCCATTTATCTATGTAATTCATAGATTCATCCCCAGCTGCAATCGTCTAGCACAAACACCCGCTGGGAAATGGCATAGAATAGGCAAGTCAGAAATGTGCTGGTCAGAGTGTAATTAATGTCAGAAGAGCCCGGGAGGTTTTATAGAGGTTGCCTTAAGTATATCAAGGGGAAAGAAAATGGTGAAAAAGGACCCCGTTTAGCATTTCGAAAGCTTGGGACTGCAGAGGCTCTCTCCCTCTCTCTCTCTTTCTAACTCTTGTTGCCTCTGAACAAAAGGGAACTAGAAGTCAGTTAGGTTGCATGGCTATGGTGACCCCAGAATATAAATGCAATGGAGATAAGCTGGGAAGGGAATGCTAGACCATGAAGAGAAATGGGGCTTTGATCAGTCCCTGGGGTAGAGTAATGAACACACCCCCAGTAATGGGGCTCATTCAACTTCAGCGAACACCATTCAAAGCAATTTGCATATCTGTAATTTATCACATTGTCCGAGCATTTTTCCCTGATATGTAAATAATAAGATGGCTGTAAAGGGAGGGAGAGAGCGAGGAAAGGAGTTGTGCATAAATTAAAAGGCCCACAATAAGCAATCATAGCCCTGAAATTTCCATGCACTTTACATACGTTCTCCACATTGGGAAATAGAAGAGGGGGGTTAGTGCTGGTTGAATTGATTATTAGAGATAACATGGTTTATCTGGTCAAACTAAAATTTTTACTAGTGAGGCAGACATTTTACATTGGTTTAGGTGTTGTGTGCTGAACTACCAAACTTCTTAGCCTCAGAAAGCCAAGGGCATCAGAATAGAGTAACCCTCCTCCAGACACCACCATCAAGGAGTTTCATATTGACACTGCTGATCTAACTTGTTTTTTTTCTTTCTTTTCTCCTCTGTTTTTTTTTTAGTTCCAAGTATAGATCACCACCCACCCTTGTCATTCTCTTAACAGAAATTAATAGGCAAGAAGGGGTGGGAAAGACAGTGCAATACCTGCACTGGGTGCAGGAGAAGGCAACAGCCTGTAAATCAGCCCCATAATATTTCTTAAAGGGCAACTGGGAAAGCTGTGAGCAATACTTCTCATTAAACGCAGGAGTCTTTGCTTTGGGGAGGAACAAAAGTCCTGGCACTGACGTCTTTATGGCTAATTCAGCCCAGTGGCTTGTCTCTCTACCTGCAGAAAGGTCACAGTATCTGTGTTTGGTCCACAAGGGGTTTTTCACAGTGTAACTGAGCCGATGTCCTGTCACTAACACATTGGGGGGCACACGCCTGGAAATGCTTTTCGCCAAAAACAGCGGTATCACACTGCAAAACCCCTAATGAGTATTGACCCCAGTAAAATGTTCCATAGATCACAAACTGGGTATCAACGCCAAGAGGTGGCATCTGTAACACTGCACATCCCAGGGAGAATTCACATTGATATAAACTGGTCACATATCATGGATTTTTGATGGGTGGAGCAGTGTCAATGTAGGTGCATACCTATACATTAACACTACAGGCAATGCTTTATGGCACACCTTCCCAGTCCAGTACAGCTATAGCTAAACAGTCCTGCCTGGTCTTGACTTTCAGTTTTGTGGTGGGACATTGTTAACATATCGGGTAATCTTGGAGTTTGGGAACTGTCCAGCTGGTGATAGGACATTAATGGGTTTATGACAGCAGACTGCATGTGTATGGACCAAGAGAGGAGCCAAGGCATTAATCAAGATAAAAAGACTTTATAGGTGTTTTGCAGAAATGTCACTGGTCCAGGCACATTGTCATTGGACTGGGACATCCTAGAAAATTCTATCGCCAAAAACTAGTGACAATGGATTTCCAGACTCACACCCCATATAACCCCCTAGGCTATAATAACCCCCAACTCATAATAACTACCCACCCCATATTAACCCCCATATTATAATAACCCCCATGCTAGTAATTAACCCCACCCATAATAACCCCTATCCCTAATAACCCCCACCTTAATAACCTCCCCTCCCATAATACCGCCCCACCCCATAATAACCACACCACCAGAATAAACCTACCATCCCATAAATAACCACTCACCCCAGAAGAACACTCAGCCAAATGAATAACCACGACCCATAATCTACCTCCCTTACTAACCTCTCATCACATATTGCACCCCACCCATAATAACCTCCCATCCATAATAACCCCCATAATGACCCAAACCCTAAGATCCATTCAGTATTGAAATCAAGTTGTTAAGCAGTCCAGCCATGTGAATGAAGGTTCCCAAGTCCATTGCGTTATCCCAAATTAACAATGAAGAAGTAATAACTTGACTTGCCATGTCAGCACCAGGCAAAAAGGGGGGGGGGGGGGTGGGGGGAGCGGGTTTTCAGCCATGAAGGGCGAGGTAATGGCATGGAAAGGCGAGTCCAGCGCAACAGTGGGCAGGAGCAGGTGCGGCAGGGAATCTCTTAAACATTCCAACAAACTCCCTGCAGCAGATCCAAGCGCAATGTCCCATCCCCAGTGCTAGGTAATGAGCAGGGTGAGTAGGGGAGGACTAATAGACTGTCCCCGGGGACTACGCTGTTGATGGGGACCTGTACGGACAGGGGGAAGCACGACAGTGTAACAGGTTAAAAGAGTCACTTCTGCTGGTTTTCCAGGACTGAAGTTTTTCCCTTGATCTGCCTGTGGAGTTCCCAGTGTTAGCGACTGCAACCTCCATGCGCAATCAGGGACCATCTCACCAGCCACTCTCTCTGCTTCCTACGTTCATGAGACTCCCCCCACTAAAACCAGGGGTGTCACTGAGGGCACCCATGGAGGGGTCAGTGGCACATCCGCACATGGGTCCCGTACCGGCCATTGGCCCAGACAGCTGCATTAGCCCTCGGAGATCTGCTTGCGTTGTGCGTCCTGCAGATTCCATCGTGCCAGACAAGGGGCAGAAAGTTTCCAAAGATTGGGAAGTTTACCCACGTTGGATAGAGGTAGCGAACTCCCCATGGAATAGAATGGCATCTGCTGTGGCTCCTGAAGGATCTGAAACCTGAAAAGCTGGAAATAAAGGTTTAAAGGACTAAAAAGGAAGTGCGGTGTGGGGAAGGAAGTCCTTTACCGCTAGAACGCAGCGGCTTGTGCCACTGGGTTTCCCCTTTGATGGGGAGGGCCACCAGCAGCCAACTCCTAGCGCGTTTCCACCGGCAGCGTCAGCTTTTCATCAGCAGGCTTTGTTCAGCTTGAAGTAATGCTGGCAATCAGGGAAATAACCATATTTTATATCTGACTTGAAAGCCAGAGAAGAAGCCCTTGAGCTGGCAAAAATCAAGTCAATCTTAATCATGCCACCTGCACCTGTGGGTACTGACATTCACCGCCTCAAATAAAACCTCACCCCCTTTATTCCTATAAATTAATTATTCCAATGCCAAACCTAGTGGAAATGGGCAGGTTGATCTGTTTATTGGTGGTTATGTTTCTTTCTTTTTTTTTTCTCTGAAGCTCTGTGATTTATTGTGGCGTCTCTTCTCTTTTTGTCTTTCAGCCTGGACTTTTCCAATTTCCAAATGTAACATCTGCTTAATCTTAGGGTGGAAAATATGGGGACACAAAAAAATATGTAATGGTGATTGTTCAATCCTGGTAAGAGTTAAACAAGGGAAAAAACAATAGGACAGGAGGGTGAGAGCCCTTATGGTCACAGAGTCACTTCATGGAACGCCTGACATTTCCCCTTGTGGAAAATGAAACTAAGGGATGACACAGGTGATCGCGAAAATCAATGTCTGGAAAAGGACCAGCGCATCTTGTTGTCTTTTTTCAATGTGAAAAAGTAGGAGACATAAAATTTAATTGGCTGATCAGGGGGGAGAGCAGGAGGAGGGGGGCGGAGAAAATAATCTGAAGTTTTATGCCGGGAGACTTAGCAGAGCAGACAAAAACAAGAGTTAGGAGGACTCCTTGCTTTTTTTTTTTGCACCCTAGTTTCAAGTCCAAGTGCATTTCATGGAAAATGTGGTTTATTATTATAACACATGCCATGCCTTACAGTTCCCCATATTGTGATTGAAGACAATGGTTCTGGTTACATTAAAGGCAAGCAAAGCCATGCCAACATTTCTTGGAGACATTGTAAGGGGCTCGTGTCAGGTTTTTTTTTTTTTGTTATTTGCTTGTTTTAAGGACAAGCTGCAGTCCGACCCAGAAAGCACAAAAAAGAAGAGTTTTGTATACAGGTGATCAAAGAACCAAAGGACAGGGATTGATTGTTTAGCCAGGAATGGAACCTAGCAATACAAGTATCATTTCACGGTCGGGAGCTCCACGCCAGTAACAGCAAAAACGCCCAAGGAAAAGCCCCCGTATTTTCGGCCATCAAAGCCCCCACTTCTACCTTTCTGGGCCCCCCTACAAGACAGAGCAAATCCTAGCACTGTGGTCAGACCTCACTCCCCATTTTTTTCTTATCCTGGACTTGTTTCCACTGTGAGATTCCACCATTGGCCAAGGGAATGAGTTGGGGTCATTCTCACAGAAGGGTCTGGATTGCCCTCCATCAACTTGGACCAGAGACCCGCACGGGGTTGGCGGGACCGACCCGCAACCGGGCAGCGGGGACCCGGGAGGAGCCAGGAATGAGAGGGGAGAGTGGAGGGAGGGAGAAGCGGCACCGCAGAGGCCAGGGAGCTAGCCCACGAGGGGCAGAGGGAGAGCAGGGGAAGGGGAGGGGAGCAGGGCACAGACGGGACACAGCGTACTGAGCCAGGGGAGGCAGCCATGGGAGAGAGAGCAGCCGGGGACAAGGGGAGGAAAGACACACAAGCGTCGCCGGGCGGCACGGGGCGGCCAGGGCACGAGACACAAGAGGCGGGAGAACAGGGAAAGGAAGGAAAAGGAGCGGAACAGGGGAGAGGCAAAGGGGCACAGGCAAGGGGACACACGGGGGCCCCGGCGAGAGACGGGGGACCGACAGACCCACAACATAGCGGACAGAAGGCGAGGGAGAGAAGGGAGAGGGAGAGAGGGAGGAGAGAGAAGAAGGGGGAGAGGGAGAGAGGGAGAAAGAGAGAGGGAGAGAGAGGAAGGAGAGAGGGAGAGAGGGAGAAGGAGAGAGGGAGAGAGAGAGAAGGCGAGAGGGAAGAGTGAGAAGGAGAGAGAGAGAGGAGAGAGAGGAGAGAGGGAGAGAGGGAGAGGGAGAGAGAGAGATAGAGATAAGGGGAGAGAGAGAGGGGAGAAGGAGAGGAGGGAGAGAGAGAGAAGGAGACAGGGAGATGAGGGAGAGGGAGAGAGGAGAGAGAGAGAAGGGGGAGGGAGAGAGGGAGAAGGAGAGCGGGAGAGAGAGAGAAGGAGAAGGGGAGAGAGGGAGAGGGAGAGAGGGAGCGAGAGAGAAGGGGAGAGGGTAGAGAGGGAGAAGGAGAGAGATAGCGAGAGAGAAGGAGGAGCGGGAGAGAGGGAAAGGAGAGAGGGAGATGAGAGAGAGGAGAGAGGGAGGAGAGGGGACGGAGGAGATGAGAGAGAGAGAAGGAGAGAGGGAGTAGGGAGAGGGAAGAGAGAGAGAGAGAGAAGGAGAGAGAGAGAGAGGGAGAAGGAGAGACAGGGAGAGAGAGAGAAGGAGACAGGGAGAGAGGGAGAGGGAGAGAGGGGAGAGAGAGAGAGACAGGGAGAGGGGAGAGAGAGAGAGGGAGAGGAGAGAAGGGGGAGAGGAGAGAGGGAGAAGGAGAGAGGAGAGAGAGAGATATAGGAAAGAGGGAGAGAGGGAGAATGGAGAGAGGGAGAGAGAGAGAAAGGGAGAGGGAGGAGGGAGAAGAGAGAGAGAGAGAGATTAGAGAAGGAGAGAGGGAGAGAGGGAGTGGGGGAGAGAGAGAGAGAGAGAGAAGGAGAGAGGGAGAGAGGGAGCGAGAGAGAGAGAGAGAGAGAGAAGGAGAGGGGGATCGGGGAGAAGGCGAGAGGAGAGAGAGAGAAAGAGAGAGGGAGAGAGGGAGAAGGAGAGAGGGAGCGCGAGAGAGAGAGAGAGGGAGAGAGGGAGAAGGAGAGAGAGAGAGAGAGAGAAGAGCGCGAGCGGGCCGCCGCGCGGGGGGGGGGGGAGAGAGGAGCGCAAGCGGAGAGCGCGAGCAGGAGGAACGAGAGACCGAGAGCCGGAGAGCGAGAGACCGCGAGAAGGAGAACGAGGAGCCCGATAGCCGGAGGAGCGAGAGACGCGAGCAGGATGAACGAGAGACCCATGGCCGGGAGAGCGAGAGAGCGCGAGCGAAGAGAACGAGAGACCTAGAGCCGGGAGCGAGAGAGCTCGAGCAGGAGAACGGAGTAGACTCGAGTAGCCGGAGGCCGCGGAGCGCGAGCAGGAGAACGAAGACCGAGACCCGGGAGAGCGAGGAGGACCGCGAGCAGGAGAACGAGAGAACTCGAGAGCCGGAGAGGGCGAGAGCGGGAGGAGAACGAGGAGGGAGACGGAGACCCGTAGAGCGAGAGACCGAGAGCAAGAGAACGAGAGACCGGAGCCGGAGAGCGAGAGACCGGAGCAAGAGAAACGAAGACCGGGGCCGGAGAGCGAAGACCGCGAGCAGGAGAACGAGAGAGCGAGACCGGAGGAGAGAAGGTGCGCGAGCCAGAGAACGAGAGACCGAGGGAGCCGGAAGCGAGAGAGCGCGAGCAGGAGAACTAGAGACCGAGAGCCGGGAGAGCGAGAGACGCGAGCAGGAGAACGATGAGACCGAGAGCCGGAGAGCGCGAGAGCGCGAGCAGGAGAACGAGGGAGACCGACCGAGACCAGGAGAGCGAGAGACGCGAGCAAGGAGAACGAGAGACGGGGAGCGGAGAGCGAGGAGACACAGCCGAGCAGGCAACGAGAGACGAGAACCGGATGAGCGAGGACCGCGAGCAGAGAACGAGAGACGGAGCCGGGAGCGAGAGACCGCGAGCAGGAGAAAATAGGATCGATACCTGAGGAGAGAAAGTCGCGATCAGAGAATATATAACCTGTAGCCTTATATCTTATATCTCGATCAGATATAACATATAGACAGATATCCTTGATATCTCTATATCTTAGCATTATAACAGATACCTAGATCCGTATATCTAAACCTCTATATTATACTATTATACCTATACCCAATATCTATATACCTCTATCCATATAAATATATACCTATATTCTTGTAGCTATTTGTGTGGAGGTATGTAACCAGTATATAGCAGAGGTGTAAACTTGCATGTGCAATAATTTGCCTCTCAGCGTGTTCCATTCATTTTCTTCCCTTTCCCAGATACGCAATATTGTGTCTAGTGAAAATGGGGCAGCCAATGGAAAGCCAGGAGAAGCTTTGTGTGTAGTATCAAATTGGAACAGGATGATATATCCCATGTAGCAACCTGGCTAGGAAGATGTTTCCGTCTGTGATGAAGTGCTCCAATCAGATTACCATGGTCCTAATCTGCAATCGTGGGATAGATCCCTGGAAATATAGAGTGTGAAGATCTAAATCCATCAACTATCCCATCTTCATTAATGGATCATCCTGGGTACAGTGCCAGGTTTGAGGGAGGGTAAAGCAAACAGATGCAGTCTCGCTGGGCAAGTTGATGGAGGAAATCCTAGGAACCTGTCTGTAGAGAATGACCCAAAGAAATTCTATTGGCCAATGTGGAATCTCACAGTGGAAACAATTCCCATGCAGGATGTTGAGGTCTGACCAACAGGTGGCTAGGATTGGCCTTGTCTTTTAGGGGGGACCACGAAAGGGAGAAGTGGGTGGGATTTGACTGCCGAATAACGCGGGGGCTTTGCCTTGGGCTTTTTGCTGTTACATGGGTAGGAGGCGCAGACCATGTGAAATGATATCTTTATGATAGGTTCATTGTCTGGGCTATAAATATTTCAACCTGTATTGGTTCGTTGGGATGCACCTGGTGAGTACAAAACTTCTCTTTTTTTGTGCTTTCTGGGTACTGGACTGCAGCTGTCCTTAAAACACGGCAAATAACAAAAAACAAAAAAACCACACAGAGCCCCCTACAATGTCTCCACAAGAAGTGTTGGCTGGCTTTGTTGCCTTTAATGTTACCATTAACATGTCTTCCAATAAAATATGGGGAAACGTAGGCATAGCATAGTGTTATTACTACTAACACACATTGTCAATGATGCGCATGGACTTGAAACTAGGTTGCCAAAAAAAAAGCAAGGAGTCTCCTTAACTCTGGGTTTGTCTGCCTCTGCTAAGCTCCGGGCAATAAACTTCAGATTATTTCTCCTCCACCCTCCTCCTCTCTCCTCCCTGATCAGCCAATTTTAAATTTATGTCTTCATAATTTTCACATTGAAAAAAGACAACAAGATTGCTCTGTCCTTTGCCCGACATTGATTTTCCTGCTATACATGGTGTTCAGACCTTAGTTTCCTTTATCAACAAGGGGAGAATGTCAGGCTTTCCATGAAGTGACTCGGTTACATAAGGCTCTCACCCTCCTGCCTATGGTTTTCCCTTGTTAATATCAGTACCAGGATTTAACAAATCCACCATTAATATGTTTTGTGTCTCCCATATTTTCATCTCTAAGAGTAAGCGTGTTACCATTGCAATTGAAAGTCCAAGGCTGAAGACAAAAAGAGAAGAAGAAGCTCACAAGGAAAAATTCACAAGATATTCAGAGAAAAAAAAAAAGAAAGGAAAACATTAAACCACCAATACACAGACTCCAACCTGCTCCATTTCAAAACTATGGTTTGGATTGAATAATTAATTAATGGAATAAAGGGGGGGAGGTTTATTTGGCTTGTGAATGTCAGGACCACAGGTGGCAGGGGGCATGATGAATGATTTGACTGATTTTGCCAAGATCAAGGGCTCTTCTATTGGATCTTTCAAGCAGATAGAAAAATGGTTATTTCCTGGAATTGCCAGCATGACTTTCAAGTGAACAAAGCCATGCTGATGAAAAGCTGACGTGCGGTGAAACGCGATAGGAGTTGGATGCTGGGGGGCCTCCCAACAAAGGGCGAAAAACCCAGTGGCACAAGCGCGCTGGCGTTCTAGCGCCAAGGGATACACTTCCCACACACGACATCCTTTTAGTCCTTTAAACCTTTATTTTTCCAGCTTTTCGGTTCAGCTCCGTTCAGGAAGCCCCAGCAGATTCATGTCATCCTATGGGAGTTAAAGGCTCTCTATCCAAACGGGGGGTTAAAATTCCCAATCTTTGGGAAACTTGCCCCTTGTCTTGGCACTGATGGAAAAAAAAAAAAGGCCCTTTTTGGGGGGGCCACATCACCCCCCCCACCACCAGGGGGGGAAGCACAAGCGCAAAGCAGAATCCAGGTGCTAATGCAGCCGGTCGGGCATTGGACGGTATGGGACCCTGTGCTGGGATGTGCCCACGGACCCTCCAGGGTCCCTCAAGTGACACCACACCTGGTTATTTCGTGGGGGAGGGAGTCTCATGGAAACGGTAGGAAGCAGGAGAGAGTGCGGGGAGAGGGTCTGATTGCGCATGGAGCGGCAGCGCGAAAACTTGGGATCCACAGGCATATCAGAGGGAAAAACTTCAGGTACTGGAGACACCAGACAGGTAATTGAACTCTGTTACTGATTACACGGTCAGATCTTGCCCCCGTCCTTTAAGGGTCCCCATCAGAACAGCCTGTAGTCCCAGGGGACAGTCTATTATCTCCCTAACTCACCCTGCTCATTACAACTTAGCACGGGATGGGACATTGCCTGGATCTGCTGCAGGGAGTTGTTGGAATGTGAAAGAGATTCCCTGCAACCCTTGCTCCTCCAAAACCTGTTGCGCTGGAATCGCCTTTCCCATGCTCATACCTCGCCTTCAGTGGCTGAAACATCTTGGCTGGTGCATGACAGGCAAAGGTCAAGTTATTACTTCTTCATTGTTGAATTTGGATAAAGCGCAATGGATGGGAACTTCATCAACATGGCTGACCTGGCAACCAAACTGGATTCAATACTGATGGATCTAGGGGTGGGGGTATTATGGGGGTTATTATGGAAGGGAGGGTTATTATGGGGTGGGGGTCAGTTATGGGATGAGAGGTTATTATGGCGATGGGAGCTTAGGGGTGAGTGGTTATTATGGGATGAGGGTTATTATGGGGTGAGTGGTTATTATGGGATGGGAGGTTGTATGGGTGTGGGTTTATGGGGTGGGGGGTTATAGGGGATGGGAGGTTATTAAGGGGTGGGGGTGATTATGGATAGGGGTTATATGACGGGGGGGGGGGTTAATAGAATAGGGGGTTTTATAGATAGGGGGTTAATATGGGGTGGGAGGTTTATTATGAGGTGGGGGGTTATTATAGCCTAGGGGTTATTTGGGGTGGGAGTCTGGAAAACTCCATGGTAATCGTTATGGAGAATAGAATTTCAGGATGTCCCAGTCAATGACAATTGTGCCTGGACCAGTGACAGTTCTGCAAACAACTATAAAGTTGCGTTATCTGACAATGATGGCTCTCTCTTGGTCCATACACAGTGCAGCTGGGGCTGTCAGAAACCATTAATGTCATATCAACTCAGCTGGGACATTTCCAAACTGCAAGATTATACCGATATGAACAATGTCCCAACACAAAAACAGTGAAAGTCCAAACCAAGGCAGGACGTTAGCTATAGCGTACTGGGACTGGGAATGTGTGCCAAAACATGCTGTAGGTATAATGTATAGGTAGCACCTACAGTGACTGCTCCACCAATCGAAAAATCCATATATCGTGCCAGTTATATCTACATGTGGATGTCGGCCTGGGATGTGCAGTGTACAATGCCAACCCTCTTGGCTCTAGTTTTAGACCAGTTTGTGATTCATGGAACTTTTATACTGGGGGTCAATAAATTCATTAGGGGTTTTGCAGGTGTTAGATACCCATCAACAAGCATTTTCAGGCATGTGTGCCCCACAATGGTGTAGTGACAGGGAAATCTGGGCTCAGTTAACACGTGGAAAAACCCCCACTTGGGGACCAAACACAGAGGACTTGACCCTTTCGGCAGGGGAATGAGAGCCCAAGCAAGCGGCATGAATTAGCCATTAAAGACGTCTTGCCAGGACTTTTGTTCCTCCCCAAGCAAAGACATCCTGCGTTTAAATGAGAAGTAGCTCACAGCTTCCAGTGCCCTTTAAGAAATATTATGGGGCTGATTTACAGGCTGTTGCCTGAACTCCTGCCACCCAGTGGAGGTATTGCCTGTCTGTCCCACCCCTTCTGCCTATTACTTTCTTTAGGAATGCACAAGGTGGGTTGTGATCTATACTTAGGGACAGTTTGAATCAGCAGTGTCAAGATGGAAACCCTTGATGGTGGTTGTTGGAGGGATGGGGTACTCTATTCTGATGCCCTTGGCTTTCTGAGGCTAAGAGTTGTAGTTCAGCCACAAAAACACTCTAACAATGGGTATGCTGCCTCACTAGTAAAAAGTTTTAGTTTGACACAGATAAACCATTGTTATCTCTAATAATCAATTAACCAGCACTAACCCCCCTCTATCTGATTTCCCAATGTGGAGGACTTTATGTAAAGTGCATTGAAAGTTTCCAGGGCTATGATTGCTTTTGTGGCCTTTTAAGTTATGCACAGACTCCTTTCCTCTCTCTCTCCCTCCCTTTACAGCCATCTATATTTACATAGCAGGGAAAAAATGCTCAGGACAAATGTGATAAATTACAGATATGCAAATGCTTTGAAGGTGTGTAGCTGAAGTTGAAGAGCCCATGACTGGGGATGTGTGCATTCTCTGGACCCAGGGAGCTGATCAAAAGCACCCCATTTCTTTCAGGGGTCTAGCATTCCTTCCCAGCTATCTCCATGGGCATTTAATATTCTGGGGCACAGAAGCCATGCAACCTAACTGACTTCTAGTTCCTTTTGTTCAGAGGCAACAAGAGTGAGAAAGAGAGAGAGGGGAGAGAGACTCTGGCAGTCCCAAGACTTTCTGAAATGCTAAAACGTGGTCATTTTTCACCATTTTCTTTACCCTTGATATACTTAAAAGCAACCTATAAAACCTCCCTGTCTCTTCTGACATTAATTACACTGCTGACCAGCACATTCTGACTTTGCCCTATTCTATTGCATTTCCAGCAGGGTGTTTGGTGCTAGACTATTGCAGCTGGGGAGTGGAAAAAGCTATGAATACATAGATAAAGGAGTGAGAACATGGGCACAGCTCCCCTGACGTGCTGGGATAATAAAGGGCCAGAAATACAGTATCATACAGTTTCAAGGAGACGCCAATGGACAGAGATTAGTCTACTAACTCTCCTGCGCTGCTTGGAGGGGTTATGGGGAATTGTGAAGGTTTGGTAAAGGTTTTCAGTGTTAGTTACAACTGGGAACATTTATGTTGGAAGGACTGTCTGGAAAAAAGGGTAGGAGATTGACAGGGCTTGGCTGGGGCCCTGGAAAGTAAGATTCTTGGTATGGGAGATTTATTACCCATATCCAGACATTGTACTCTCTCATTGTAGCATCTACTCCTAGCAAAGTTTAGGCAAATAAAAGACTGTAGGGGAATACAGTATTCTCAGATTTGTATCTCCAGGTTCTGTGTTGGTTTAACTGACAATATTCACACCTACATCATGCCCAGATTGGGCTAATTAATGTACAGCCTGACAGCGTCAGAGGAAAATAGTTTTAAAACTTTGGTCTTAATACACAGAGTTAACCTATTAGGGTCAATTGATGGAAGTGTGTTCAATCCTGACCTACCAAACCCTGTGCATTAACCAATCAAAGATTAGCTTAGATCAGTGGTTAATAACTGACAGCTAATTGGCAAGATAGGTTGCTCTGACAGAGGGCTACTGTAGAAATGTATTTGGCTGTTGCAGGGATGTACAACTTGTGTCCTCTACATGTTTAAAAGTTGTTAATTCCAATACAGTTGAAGCCAGTGAATGTTGCAATTGCAATATATATATTTTTAAAAAAAAAAAAAACATCTGGAGGCTGCAGGTTGGACCTCCCTGCACTATTTTGGTCCCATACATTAAATACACATTGTCAAACTTCTAACCTGCTTTTGTCCAGATGTTGCTCTACTACAACTCCCAATACCCCTGTCAGCCTCTGTCTGGTTTAGGTTGTTAGTGACCATGGCTTAAACGACTATTCTGGGAAAGATTCCAAGTCTGACTCCTTATCAACTCTCTATGGTAAAACTCTGTGGAATCCAACTCACCAGCAATTGCCATTAATCTACTTACTAATTAATCCAATTCATCACTAAAAACACAACACAAATCGTTTCTTGTCAAAGTAATTGGAGAAATGAAAGACGTTCCAAAACTGTGTAAATTTAATTCAGCCACAACTCCATGAAAATCTCCTTGATATATGCAGGAAGGTTAACAAGGTTCTCAAGTTTCTAAGGCACACACGCTCTGGGACTGGTACAAGGGACAAGCATTGTAAGATTTTGCATGGAACGTGAATAGGAAACAATGCCCTGTACAGAGTGGCAGTATAGATTTATTCCATCATGTATGTGACAACAGGACATAAAGGGAATGAAATAACCACAAGGGAAATCCATAAAACACCAGCCCAAATAAAGCATGTTGGGTCTAGTGACTGAATTATCATCTTATTTTGTTCAAGTGTTCCAGAATTCATAAATAAGTTCATTTGCAGTAGGAATCCAGTCCAATGCATCCACCATCAGTGGTAGAGTTGGCACCAGGTATGGTAGATGGGCTATTTCTGTCCCTTAAAAAAAAACTATCTCAATCACTCTCTAGAGTACAGGCAAAACAAGTTAAGTTACACTCTACCTTCCAACTAGGTAAAAAAAAACAACTCTAGAAGAGATGCAATCTTTGCCGGCTGTGTAACATAAGTAAAAAAAAACAAGAATTCAAATCAAAGTGTGCATAAAACCTGTAAAATATTTTAGTTAAATACAGTTTCCAGTGTGATTATAATACTATCAGATTAAAGAGTGGATTGTAATCAAGGATGTTAAAAACACCCTGGCCAATGCAACAGTAGTGTGCATCATTCAGATGTTCACACCAGATGATGAACAGATACTCTTTAGGTGGACAAACGAGTTGGTTCATTAGGTTGATTTCCTACTGGACCAAACAACTTTACCACAAGTGTCTATACAGAGTAGCCCCAGAATATTTATGTGTGTTTACCTCCCTTACTCTAGCTTGGGTTTGGGTTGCAATATTGAAAAACAGATGGATGAAAACCCTGATAAAACCCAATGTAGGTTTACATAGTCTACTGTCTAGAGATAAAAGTTACAGAAACTGTTATTTGGGATACTTAGACAAATGAGATGCCACGCAGTGGCGAACAGAATATGTTGTCAATGTTTAATTACAGTATAATTAAATAAAATAACTACTGTATTTATGCCCTGGAGGGGATTTGTTCACCAAGGTATCATTTCAAACATCAATGTGAATCTTAATTTCAGATAAGTAAAAAGGCACAGCATTTTGGGTCTATGGTAGTGGTGCCCTAAGTGGCCTGCAGGCTCTCATTAGGCTAATAAAAGAATTTTACACAACATGAAACTGCAGGAATGGGAAGAATGTTTGTGGCAAAATGGGGGGGGGGGGGGGGGTTGGGCCAGATCAGGACAGAGGTTAACCAGGGTGGCCTGGAACATACTAAAGGGCTACTAGTGGGTATCCTTAGTTGTTGCCATACATTATTAAGCAGTCCTATTCATGCGATATGGCTGCCTGGTGGTTTAGTCCAATCACATCTCAATTTAGAAGTAGGATTGAATTAGTTGATTTCAGCGTGACATTTTCTGACTGTTCTGATCAGTTCCAGGTTACTAAACTCTCAATACGCAGTGCTATCAAACAGAAGTATAAATGGAATCCATTAAAAAATCAGCCCAGTATGGATGATTTAATTTAGTTTGATGTTACGGATCAATCAGGGAGTACTGATCAATTCATCGCCTTGTGTGCTCTTAGAATTCAGCAGATTTATTCATGATATAGAATTTACCAAAAAATATAACTAGTGTATGCTCTGTATTAAAAAAAAAGCTAAGATACCAACGGTTTACATTTAAATAGCATTAACCTGCTGTAATTGGTTTACTAATGAGTCCTCTGATATTTCCTGGGTCTGGATCCATGCCTACATGCAATAAAAAAATATGATATAGATAGAATGATGAAAACACCCTAACTACACAAGTTGTAACACAACGTAGTTTCCCCCCTTATCTGGTCGATGAGTGCCATTATGACAGGTCAGGTGGGGAGGGGTGGGGTTAGCAGGTAAGTAAACAGAGACAAAGCTGGTTTTCCACAACCACTTGCTAATGTGTACTATATAAACAACATCCCTATGCACCATTGTCATAGATGTTTATGCAGATGGATCTATCAGGGACAGCCTACTACAGAAAGTGTCGTTTGCCCTCCCCATCAGTTGTCATTTGTAATCTGCAACACAGAGCTTTATTGTTCATATTTGGATGGAATTCCAACAGTAATTATTCTGCTTTCAGAAAACCAACCATTAATATATGCCAGGCAGAATTAATTAGAAGTTATGAAAGCAACCAAGACCATAGTACTTAGAAACAAAGGAATCTGCATAAAAACACACAGTTTGTTAACGTCTTAAAAATTAACTTCCAGACACAGAGAGATGAAGGGGAAGATCAAATAAACTAAAACATAAAGACACATTTCAATGAGAATATTCGAATGTTCATTTAAGTATAACACTTTGTGTTCTTTAAAGATAAGTATGCTTTAAATCAAGAAAGTTTAGTTGGAAGCTGTAGCTTAAAAAATGTCATTGGCTTTTTTTCCCTGTGCCCCTCCAGAGCCTACCTTTGCAGTTGCAAGTTGCTGACATCTGCTTATGCTAGCTGAATGTTTAGCTCCGCCCCTCCGAGTTTTGTAGCTTCCTCCTGTTTGTTCAGCCTCAAATGTAAGGCCCATTGTTCCATGCGCACGTGCATGACGTGACATCTGTGCGTGCACGGACGTGTGCGTGCTTGATGTTATCTCACCGTTCACACGTTTTTGAATTTTTCAATTGACCGTTTTTAAAAACACAAGGACATATAGAATTCAATAGTACGTTCACACTATATCAGTCTGTTTTGCATGCGTTTTCTATAAAAAATATAGAAAGCACACATATGAAAAAATGGACACAAATGCATACAATAACTTACGAAATGCGTGCTGTACATTGTCAGTTTTGACAGTTTCTAGTGTAAAAAAAGCCCTTAGTGTTAAGGCCTCGTGCACATGTGTTGTATGAGGCCCGAGACCTAAATGTTCAGTCGGGCATCGACAATCCAACTTGGCTGATCCTGTGCACACATATCACAAGTTTGTATGGTCATTTAAGGTGGCCACAGGGAATAAAAAAATTTAGTTGATGATCAGTCCATGCAATTCTTTAAATATTTTTTTGTTTTGATCATGTGAAATCCATTGAAACTTAATGGTGGGAAAGTTGATCGTAAGGTAAGATAAGAAATTATATTCCTTTCTTCCATAGTGGCACATGCATGAGGTGTGAGCATCAAATCTGTTCATGCGAGTATCTGATAGCTCACCAATTCTTTACTAGGTGAGTAACTTGTTATTCACCAGTAATAAAAATCTTTCCATACAGTTGGGGGTTCATGTGTGACAGTTCACTGGTGCTTTCAATAGTGATGATAATGAGTTAACTCTCTATTCACGGCTACCCACTAGGGATGTACTTTGGATTCTAATAGAACCCAGTTTCGAATAGAATCGGCGGTTTCGAAAATTTTTCGAAACTTGAATTTTCGATATTATCGAAATCGAAAGTAGATGATTATCGAAAGTAGATGATTATCGAAATCGAGAAGTAGATGATTTTGGTAACCCTCGAATGTGTGTGCGATTTCGCCAACCCTCGAATGTACAAGCTGATTTCGGTAACCCTCGTATTTGTGATATCGGTACCCTCGAAAATAATGTTCGATTTCGCTAACCCTCGAAAATAGCCCGCGAACGCTCGAAAAACAGCCGATTGTGAGGAAAGAAGATTTAAATGAATTTTACTTATATTTACGGGTTCCCAGACCATTCCCCAGGTCCCTGTGTTATTTACAGTAACCTACTATTACTATTTCACCCTTCAAATTGATAGAAACTTTCAAATTTTTTTCTCCCATAGACTTCTCTGGGTCCGTTTTGAATCTCGAATTTTCGAATTTAACTGTAAATAAATCATCAGTTTCGAACATCTCTACTACCCACAATGCTGACTTCTGCATTGATAAATATAGTAAAATAAATGTTAGGGAACCAGTAGCCATGATGGATTCTGTTTGGCTGGCCTAAACTGGAGCAATCTGACTGCACATGGCGTTACAATTTACACATCCAAGCACCATAGGGGAAACAAAAACAAAACTTGCAGTAAAAAGTTTATATGTAAAATTTTTAATTTTGAGTAGTTTTCAATTCGTTTGATGGGTGGTGGGAAGGATGAGATTCCTTCAAGATCCTCCATCATCGATACTACCTGCAGCTCTGAAATGAAAACAGAAACAAGTTAATATTAACACACAACATCACATCACCCACTAATCTAAACCTAATTATAACAATATTAATAAATTTACTATTTAATCTATTTTGTAATACAATGACCAATAATGTATTTTTTAAACAAATATTTATACTAAAGGATTTTCTTGTAGATTACAAATCATTGGTATCAATTTACTTTTATAGAATACTGATTGATTGGATTGAAAGTTTATTTTACATGTGTAGATATTTAGTGAAACATATTGTCATTGGTTACTCTGCAATAAAGTTTTGTTACAAGCAGAATGTGGATGAGAGAAACACAAGGAAACAATCGATGGGGGCTCTGGGAAAATACGAACAAGCGCTAACCCTTGTCGACTGAGGCACATTTCCTTCCAACTAGCAGACTACTAGCTTATGATCGTTACAATATCAATCTGAAAGATAATTAAAATTGTAAGTACTTTTACAGCAGATCAACAAACATTGCTGGAGTGAAGCATACACATGCGTGCGGATTGGCCGAAACAGCCATTAATCTCGGGGTGTGTCATCTACTAGGCCTTGTGCACACGGATGGAGGTGATTACAAGGCTTAGTCTGTGTTTCTGAAAACCTAATTTATCATACACAAAAATAATGATCATATTTGCAAAATGTATAGATTGTTGAAAGCCTTTTATTTTGAAGAAGTTACATTTTATGTACTGTACCTCACTTGGGGATGTCTGGTCTTTGGCCGGGAAATTCTTAAGCTGGGTACACACCTTCCAATCCTTCGTCCCAAACAACCGGTCAGCTCTTGTGACTGGCGGCCAGGACGAAGGACTTTTGGCAAGAGTACATACAGATTTATTGAGCTATTACTTTTTAATGGAGCATCTGTTCAAACATGGGGAGTATTTTAGCTTTAAAATGGATAAAGAGTGCAAAATTCTCTACCTTTTTTAAGTTATTGCACAGATTGCTCCTTTAGATAAATATTTCAATATATTTGTATTTGTTATCTTATATTAAAATTTATTAGTAACTAAGTAGAGATGTGCTAGACTCGAACTTTAATAGTTCGGACAAACTCAGACTTTTAAGAAATTCCCAAACTACAAAACTTTTGGGTTTTCCGAACTTCCAGACATATATTCGATTAATTTCAAAAATAACCCTCGAATATAGCATTTTGGCGAAAACCTTGAATGTAGTGTTTCTGCGATAACCCTCAAATGTAGCATTTCGGAGATAACCCTTGAATGTATCGTTTTGACAATAACCCAAGAATGTAGCGTTTCGACAATAACCCTGAATGTAGCGTTTCAACAAGAACCCTCGAATGTAGTGTTTCAACAATAACCCTCGAAGTAGCGCTTGACAATACCCTAGAATGTAGCGTTCGCAATAACCCTCGAATGTAGCGTTTCGACAAAACCCTCGATGTAGCACTTCGACAATAACCCTCGAATGTAGCATTTCGACATACCCTCGAATGTTAGCGTTTCAAACAATAACCCTAGAATGTGAGTTTCGACAATAACCCTCGAATGTAGCGTTTCAACAATAACCCTGAATGTAGCGCTCAACAGTAACCCCGAATGTAGCGTTTCGACAATAACACTCGAATGTCGTTTGAACAATAAACCTCGAATGTAGCGCTTCGACAGTACCCTCGAATGTATCGTTTCGACAATAACCTCGAATGTAGCGTTTCAACAATAACCCTCGAATGTGCGTTCGACAATAACCCTCGAATGTAGTGTATCGACAAAAACCTCGATGTAGCGCTTCGACAGTAACCCCTCGAATGTATCGTTTCGACAAAACCTCGAATGTAGCGTTTCAACAATAACCTAGAATGTAGCGTTTCGACAATAAACCTCGAATGTAGTGTATCGACAATAACCCTCAAATGTACCGTTTTGACCATAACCCAAGAATGTGTGTTTCAACAATAACCCTCGAATGTAGCGGTTCGACAATAACCTCAAATGTAGAGCGTTTCGACAATAACCCTAGAATGTAGCGTTTTGACAATAACCTAGAATGTAGAGTTTCGTCAATAACCCTCGAATGTAGCACTTCGACAACTAACCCAAGAATGTGCACTTCGAAAAAAACCCTGAAGTAGCACTTCGACAATAACCCTCGAATGTAGCAGTTTTGACCAATAACCTCGAATGTAGCGTTTCAACAATACCCTAGAATGTAGCGTTTCGACCAATAACCCTCGAATGTAGCGTTTCAACAATAAACCCTCGAATGTACGCTTCGACAATAACCTAGAATGTAGCGTTTCGACAAAACCCTGAATGAGCGTATCGACAATAACCCTCAAATGTAGCGTTTCAACAAAACTTTGAAAGTAGCTTTCGACAATAACCCTCGAATGTAGCGTTTCGACAATAACCCTCAAAGTAGCGTTTCGACATAACCCTAGAATGTAGCGTTTCAACAATAACCCTAGAATGTAGCGTTTTGACAATAACCCCGAATGTAGCGCTTCGACAATAACCCTCGAATGTAGCTTTTCGACAATACCCTAGAATGTAGCGTTTCAACAATAACCCTCGAAGTAGTGCTTCGACAGTAACCTCGAATGTACGTTTTGACAATAACCCAAGAATGAGCGTTTCGACAATATCCCTCGAAGTAGCGTTTCGACAATAACCCTCGAATGTAGCGTTTCAACAATAACCCTAGAATGTAGCGTTTCGACAATAACCCTCGAATGTAGCGTTTCAACAATACCCCTCGAATGTAGCGCTCAACAGTAACCCTCGAAAGTAGCGTTTCGACAATAACACCGATGTAGCGTTTGAACAATAACCCTCGAATGTAGCGCTTCGACAGTAACCCTTGAATGTATCGTTTCGACAATAACCTCGAATGTAGCGTTTCAACAATAACCCTCAATGTGGTTATCGACAATAACCCTCGAATGTAGCGCTTTGACAGTAACCTCGAATGTATCGTTTCGACAATAACCCTCGAATGTAGCGTTTCAACAATAACCTAGATGTGTAGCGTTTCGACAATAACCCGAATGTAGTGTATCGACAATAACCCTCAAATGTACCATTTTGACAATAACCCAAGATGTAGTGTTTCAACAATAACCCTCGAATGTAGCGTTTCGACAATAACCCTCAAATGTAGCGTTTCGACAATAACCCTAGAATGTAGCGTTTTGACAATAACCCTAGAATGTAGCGTTTCGTCAATAACCTCGAATGTAGCACTCGACATAACCCAAGATGTAGCACTTCGACAATAACCCTCGAATGTAGCACTTCGACAATAACCCTCGATGTAGTGTGCGTTTGACAATAACCTCGAATGTAGCGCTTCGACAATAACCCTAGAATGTAGCGTTTCGACAATAACCTCGAATGTAGCGTATCGACAATAACCCTCAAATGTAGCGTTTCAACAATAACCCTTTGAATGTAGCTTTTCGACAATAACCCTCGAATGTAGCGTTTCGACAATAACCCTCAAATGTAGCGTTCGACATTAACCCTAGAAGTAGCGTTTAACAAAACCCTAGAATGTAGCGTTTTGACAATAACCCTCGAATGTAGCGCTTCGACAATAACCCTCGAATGTAGCTTTCGACAATAACCTAGAATGTAGCGTTTCAACAATAACCTCGAATGAGTGCTTCGACAGTAACCCTCGAATGTACCGTTTTGACAATAACCCAAGATGTAGAGTTTCGACAATATCCCTCGAATGTATTGACTAACCTCGAAGTAGCGTTTCGACAATAACCCTCGAATGTAGCGCTTCGACAATAACCCTATAATGTAGCGTTCGACAATAACCCTCGAATGTAGCAGTTTCGACAATAACCCTCGAATGTAGCCACTTCGACAATAACCTCGAATGTAGTGTTTCGACAATAACCCTCGAATGTAGCGTTTCAAACAAAACCCTCAAATGTAGCGCTTTGACAATAACCCTCGAATGTAGCGTTTCGACAATAACCCTCGAATGTAGCGTATCGACAATAACCCTAGAATGTAGCGTATAACAAATAACCCTCGAAGTATGTAGCGTTTTAACAATAACCCTCGAATGTAGCTTTTGACAATAACCTCAAATGAAGTGTTTCGACAACAACCCTCGAATGTAGCGTTTCGACAAATAACCCTCGAATGTAGCTTTTCGACAATAACCCTAGAATGTAGCATTTGACAATAACCCTCGAATGTAGCGTTTCGACAATAACCCTCAAATGTACCGTTTTGACAATAACCCAGAATGTAGCGTTTTTGACAATAACCCTCCAATGTACCGTTTTGACAATAACCTAGAATGTAGCGTTTTGACAATAAGCTCGAATGTAGCATTTCGACAATAACCCTCGAATGTAGCGTTTCGACAATAACCTCGAATGTAGCATTTCGTCAATAACCCTAGAATGTAGCGTTTCGACAATAATCCTCGAATATAGCGTTTCGACAATAACCCTCGAATGTAGCGTTTCGACAATAACCCTCGATATGTAGCGTTTCGACAATAACCGTCGAATGTACCTTGTCTACAATAACCCCGAATGTAGTTCGACAATAACCCTAGAATGTAGCGTTTGACAATAACCCAAGAATCTAGCGTTTCGACAATAACCCTAGAAGTAGTTTCGACAATAACCCTCGATGTAGGTATCGACAAAACCTCAAAGTTACCATTTTGACAATAACCCTCGAATGTAAGGTTTCGACAATAACCCTCGAATGTAGCGTTTCGACAATAACCTTCGAATGTAGCGTTTCGACATAAACCCTAGAATGTAGCGTTTCGATAATAACCCTCGAATGTAGCGTTTCAACATAACCCTCGAATGTAGCGTTTTGACATTAACCCAAGAATGTAGCATTTCAACAATAACCCGAATGTATAGGTTTGACAATAACCCTCGAATGTAGCGTTTCGACATAAACCTCGAGTAGCTTTTGACAATAACCCTAGAATGTAGCATTTCGACATAACCCTCGAATGTAGCGTTTCGACAATAACACTCGAAAATGTAGTGTTTTGACAATAACCCTCGAATGTAGCTTTTCGACAATAACCCTAGAATGTAGCATTTCGACAATAACCCTAGAATGGTGTAGCATTTGACAATAACCCCGAATGTAGCGTTTCGACAATAACCCTGAAGTAGTGTTTTGACAATAACCCCGAATGTAGCGTTTCGACAATAACCCTAGAATGAGCATTTTGACAATAACCCTCGAATGTAGCGTTTTGACAATAACCTCGAATTTAGCGTTTCGACAATAACCCTCGAATGTAGTGTTTCGACAATAATCCTAGAATGTAGTGTTTCAACAATAACCTCAAATGTAGCCTTTCGACAATAACCTTCGAATGTAGCGTTTCGACAATAACCCTCGAATGTACCGTTTCGACAAATAACCCTCGAATGTAGCGTTTTGACAATAACCCTAGAATGTAGCGTTTCGACAATAACCCAAGAATGTGCGTTTCGACAATAACCTCGAATGTAGCTTTTTGACAATAAGCCTCGAATGTAGCATTTCGAACAATAACCCAAGAATGTAGCATTTCGACAATAACCTCGAATGTAGCGTTTCGACAATAACCCAAGAAGGTAGCTTTTCGACAATAACACTCGAATGTAGCGTTTCGACAATAACCCTCGAATGTAGCGTTTCGTCAATAACCCTCGATGTAGCGCTTCGACAATAACCTCGAATGTAGCATTTCGACAATAACCTCGAATGTAGCATTTTCGACAATAACCCTCGAATGTAGCGTTACGGCAATAACCCTTCAATGTAGCGGTTTGGCAATAACCCTAGAATGTAGCGTTTCGATAATAACCTCGAAGTAGCTTTTCGACAAAACCCTCGAATGTAGTGTTTCGACAATTAAAACCTAAGAATGTAGCGTTTTGACAATAAACCTAACTGAATGTTAGCGTTTCGACAAGTAACCCTCGGATGTAC
>JAACNH010003521.1:0-28524 GCA_019447015.1 Hymenochirus boettgeri
AAGAAGTTGGGTTTTCAGGCTAATTCTTTAGCCTGAAAACCTCGGCTATCTCGAGTAATCTGGTAGATTAAAATAGGATGAGAAGAAATATAGAACATAGAAGGACTACAGAAATTCCTGGATGATATGAAACTAGAGGTGAAAATTATCATGTGTCTATGCCAATTTGCAGCAGTCTCAATCAAATTTTAGCTATTTCCAGGGTGTCTGCAGTTAGATCACATCTGATTGGTTGCTGTTGGTTATAGCATGGGAAACTTGTGACGCATTTTGACTTTGTGTCAGCTATGTCTTATATGATAATTAGAAAACGCAAAATAAAAAAAAAACAAATGTATAACATCAGAAGAAGCTATGCACTTGTAATTAATGATGATAATAAATAATAAAATAAAAATCATCATGGTTTGCAAAAAACATCTTTTGTATTTTGTTAGTATTGTCACAGGAAACAATGGGTGGGGGGGGTAGGAGAAGTTGGAGGGGGCAACATAGATGCTTGTGATACCTAGTGTTTCAACAGGATTAAAAAAAACAGGAGATTCATAAAAGTTCTTAAAGTTTACAAATAGTGCTTATTTGCCCAACCACATCAGATCTTATTTAACATTTGAAGCTAACATCTGATGTGTTGGGGGCAAATTAGCACCATTTTAAACGATTAAGAAATTTTATGAATACCCCAAAATATGTCTAATTGGCTTGAGAAGGGAAATTATTACTGTTGTGAATTTTTTCTTTCCAAGATATCTTTGACATTTTTCTTCCATTCCACTTGTAAAGGGTATCTCCACCCAGAAAAATTCAACTTTTTATGTAGGGAGTGTACCCCAGCACACACCAACCACACAATGTTTTTTTTTAAAACAAGCCCCAGAAACAGGCTTACGATCCTTCTTCCTCGGCTTCTCGGTTGGCTCAGTAGCAGAGGGGTCCCGACTGGCTGCCGTGGTCTGTGATTGCTAATAGCAGGCAGTCACAGTACATGGTGCTGGCTGCATGCAGAGACGAGGGGAACGGAGTGTTAGTAATCTATTTCTGTTTTTTAAAAAAGAATGTGGCGTAAACTATTTCACTCCCCGCAAACCGCGGGGCGGCCCAGACAGTAGAAGGGCCCGCCACATCTCCCACAATCAGCTGTTTTGAACCATGATTTCGCACGTAAGAAGGGAAAACATACGCAAGATCAGCTGTTTAAAAGACCAGACTGGAAGTTCATTCCGGTCTTTTAAACAGGGATTGTGGCTAGTTTCCTGCGGGCCCCTGGAGTTTAAGTCCCTAATAACAACAGAAAAAGGCAACCAGAGGACTATTCACTTTCTGGGACTTGACACAAGCACGTGCAGTAGAACATAAGGAGCAGGGTAGGAGTGGTAAAGATTTTTAAGATTAATGAAATGTATGAGTTCATACAGATATCTGGAATGTAAGATATTCTACCAAAGAAATAGGGGGGACAGTAGAACAAAAAAATGGTACAGTGAGTTGGAAAGATTTATCGTTCGAGTAATGTAAGATTAAAAAAAAACTCGTTCCGCTGTAGATATCTTTAAGCTTCCCCCAATTCACAAGACACCCCTCTACTACACCTACATCGTGCAGCCCCTTCACCCATTTCACCCTCTCATGGTCAAAAACAGTTACCGAATCCCACAAACATCACACCTACTGATGCACCCCCTACATCCCATCTCTGTCGAAGGGTATCACCTTTCCGGCTGCTCCATCCTCCCCAGATGGCGGGCCAGTAAACTGTTTCGTGCCGGACATACACGGACTGACGCCGCAAAGATTTAAATTGAACATCTCCGATTAGCCCAATAATAGATTTCAACCTGATGCTTCTGGTTGTGCTGGTTCCGTTATTTTGATCCTGACCTGCCTTTGAATTTAAGCTTGTTCCTGCTTATACTATATATACTTAGTATCCTGATCTATATATGATTCAGTATCCTGATTCTTGCTGATTGTGTCCTGACTCTGCGTCATATGTATCCAATCATCCCAAGACCGTTCCCAGGTGCGGGCCCCCTTACCTCCTGTGGACTCCTACCCTCGTGGTCCGACTTCGCGCTGAATAGTACAAGGTAGACTAACAGTATAATCGGGCCATGGACCCTCCAAGAGGAAAAACGCCATGGATTTGGGGGTAGGGAAGGATTTTACAGCATATGGCAGCACGGGATGGTTGCCTATGAAGACTGGAAAAAAAGGAATGGTTGGTTTATGCTCTTCTGCCACGCGCTCCTTGCACGCAGCAGCTGCACTCCAGCCCAGCGCAAGCTCCTTTGGCTCCACCATTCCCTTGCCAGCGGGGAAACTCTAAAGAGCCACAAATTCCCCCCCCACCTTCTCGGTTATATGGGGGACAAACAACATGCAGAGAGTTTGTAATCGGTGCTGATTTGGTGAGTTACAGCATCCCACTTTGTTTCTGCACGAGCTAAGGTGGGTACATTATTTCCTCTATGGAAGGGAAAACACAGGGAATGGGCCTCCCCTTTATGGGAGAAAAGGCTGTCCCCTTTGTCTACTTGTTAAAGTTGTCTTTGACGCCCTGGGCAAAACTACTGGCTGCCCCACATGTTTCTTAAGCGTACGTCAAAAAAACGCGTTGCGGCACACATTGCCAAAGGTTCCAGACCCTAGCGCAGAATTAACCTGAACAACGAACTTATGTTGCGGCTTATTGCAAGGCCTTTCTGAAAAATTAAAAGATGATTGGTTCTACAGGGAACATACCAACTACCCCATGGATGAACTTATCTCCTGAGTATCAAAATGAACACACGCCATAGAGAACGGCTGGTAGGAGAAGGCATGATAAGAGTTCCTTATACTCCCTAAGCTCTCACCATTTGTCATCTCCCCCTCTCCAACGCTTCTGTCCTGGTCTTCTACAACCATCTCGGACGAACCCACGCAGATCGATGGGCTCACCTTTCGAAGAAGAGAAGTTGTGAAGATGCAATATCGCCCTTTGGTCTTTAATTGTGGTGGTAGGGGCCACTTGCAAACTCTGTCCAGTAAGCGGGAAAACACAACGCTCCTCAGATATGATAGGGGTGACATTGAGCAGTATAACCATTCACCGTACCCCAACATCTTAGTTGTTCTTCTGCCTATGCAACTTTCTTTTTGTCTTCAACTCTTTGAACTGTTGGCGTTTATTGATTCCAGAGCCAGCTAGAACTTTTGGAGTTCCACTTTTTTCAAACAATCCAAGATTCCACACCTACCTCTGGATACTCCCCCGGTGTTTTCTATCTGATGACAAGCTTATCAACCAATGTTAATTTCTCAGTCTACCAAAGAAATGTTCTACTAAGGTGGTACCAGTTTCACCACAACAATAAAATTTTTCATTAGACTGTACTTCTCATCCTATGTCTTGGGCCTTCTCCCTGGCTAGGCGCCCATAATCCCAACAATTAGACGGCACATAACCTATTTTCCAATGAGAGTTCTATAGTCATAAGCAACTGTTCCGCTCTCCCTCCTCTGTTCTTGTCGCAACGTGATAAGACTATTCGCTTACCCACTCAATATCACAGAATTTTTTCCAGTTTCTGTAGGAAAAAGGCTGAGAGAGGATTCCCCCTCCTACGAACATATGATTGCCCCATCATGTTCTTCCCGGAACCTTGCCCCCAATGGGGTCACACGTACCGTCTCTCTTAGCGAAACCCAGTCCATGAATGAAAATCCAGGAGAATTTACAGTGGAGGTTTATTGCCTTCCTCCTCTCCTGCAGGAAGCGGTTTTTTCTCTGTAGAGAAGAAGGAGGGGCGCGCCTTCACCCTTGCATTGGATTATCGGATTTAAAAAAAAATCACAAAAAACGATACCCTACCATTGATAATTCGAATTGTTTGCAAAGATCAGGGAAGCCAGAGTTTGTTGCCTGAGTATCAAAATTGACACCGCCATAGAGAAGGTGCGGAGAAGGAATGCATAAGAGGCCGTTTAACGCCCTTAGCTCCACATTTGTCAATCCCCCGTCTCCAAGCTTCTGTTCCTGGATCTCTCTACAACCATCTCGGACGAACCCCCGCAGATCGATGGGCTCACCTTTCTGAAGAAGAGAAGTTGTGAAATGCAATACTCGCCTTCGTCACTATATTGTGGTGGTAGGGGCACTTTGCCAAACTCTTGTCCAGCTAAGCTGGGAAACACCAACGACTCGATATGATAGGGTGATGACTCATTGAGACGTATAACCAATTACCGTACCCAACTCCACGTTTTTCTTCTGCCTATGGCAACTTTCTTTTGATTCTTCAACTATTGAACTGTGGGCGTTTATTGAGTCCAGAGCAGCAGAACTTTTGGATTCATTTGTCAAACAATCCAAGATCACTGCCTACCTCTGACTACTCCCCTCCGAGTGTTTTCTATCGACGACAAGCCTACTATTCAACAAGGTAATTTCTCAGTCTACCAAAGAAATGTTCTGACAGGTTGGTCCTATTTCACCACGAATTATATAACATTTTTCATTATTGACCGGTACCTCTCTCCATTGTTGGGCTTCCCTGGCTTAGGCGCCATAATCCAAATAGAGTGGCACACTACATATTTTCCAATGGAGTTCCTATAGTATAAGAATGTTTCCGTGTCTCCCTCCTCTGGTTCCCTGTCAAGCTTGATTAAGGACTATTCAGCTACCCACTCAATATCAAGAATTTTTTCATTGTTTTTCTGTAAAAAGGGCGGCAGAGAGACTTCCCCATCGAACATATGATTGCCCCATCTGCTTCTTCCGGAACCTTGCCCCCAAGGGGTCACCACGTACCCGGTCTTTAGCGAAAACCCAGCATGAATGAATATATCCAGGAGAATTTACAGGGGGGTTAGTTGACCTTCCTCCTCTCCCGCAGAGAGGGTGTTTTTCTCTGTCGAGAGAAGGGATGGGGGCTTCACCCTTGCATGTATATCGTGATTTAAAAAAATCACAAAAAAAGATACTCCCTTACCATTGATTACCGAATGTTCTGAACAGATCAGCGGAGGCCAGAGTTTTCATCAACTTGGATTACGTGGTGCTATAAATTTGATCTTTAACCGTCCAGAGAGAAATGGAAACACAGATTTTAAAAACACAGGATGGGCACTACGGAATATCCTTGCCATATGGCCCGTCAGGCCTCTGCAACGCCCCCAGCTGTTTTCGAGGAATTCATTAATGATCGTGTTACCAGCGGACCCCCCTCACCTAGGTCGTTGTAGTTGTTTATCTTGGACGACATCCTGATATTCTCTAACGAACTCCAATCTCTCGCCTCTGGAAAAATTCCTTATGTCCCCCCAAGTGTAGGACAAGTGTCTATTGTGAAAGTCGCCCTAGTTCAACAGTACCCTTTCTTGTTAGTATTATTTCAGGAAGAGGTTTGAGATGATCCTGCTAAAATTGCTGCTATCAAAGATTTGGCCTTACCCACTGGCACCAAGGCATCAGACAGAGATTTGTCGGTTTTGCCAATACTATCGACAATTCATTTAAAGGATTTTCTTTCTCGTCTCTCCCATATTTGAATCACCTAGAATCAAAAAAGGAGGGAAACCATTCATGGACCCACAAAGCATTATAACGCTTTCAAGACCCTGAAAGACCTTATTTTTCTTTTGCTACCAAGTTCTTTGTAATACTAATCCTCTTCTCCCTTTTACATTGAGGTTGATGACTCTAATTCTGGGAGGGAGACAATTTGCTTTCTCAAACGCCTTGACTCACCAAACTTTATCCAGTGCAATTCGCCCGCAAATGTTAGCCTTCCGAACAAAAATTATGATATAGGTAACAGGCTTTTTGCCGTCAAATGGACTTGAGGAAAGTGGCAAATCTTCTAGAGGGTACCCCCCTTACCTACTACTATGTATACAGATCACAAGAATTCTTAAATCATTCAGACTCTTAAAAAAAGGCACCTGGGCACTTTTTTTCACCCGCTTCAATTTCATTTTGACCTACGCCCTGTTAAAAAATAGGATGGCTGATGCACCTCTCCAGAAAGTTTTCTCCTCTCGAGACCTCAGTTATAACCAGTTGAACCAATCTTCCCTCTCTCCACAAAATAATTGCAACTGTTATTCACTTGTGGACTCTCAATTTATAAACCACTCAATCTTCTGCTCCCCTGGAACCACCATCGGAATGATTTCTCACTATCTCATGGGAACGCTGTTCTCTAAAAACTATTGGTAGGATTTTTACAACAAACACAAGCACTTGTTAGGCTTTGTAACTAAAACATTTTGTTAAAAGAAAAAATATGCATTTCGTTTGGGGGAGGGGGGGCAATATGCACAGTTCTAAACAAGCCAGACAATTTGTCGCAAAGTGTTGGAGATTTGTGTAAAAATTCTGGAATCTCTCTCCAATTTTTTATGCATACCATCCCCTAGTATAATGGTGCAGGGAACGCCTAAATCAATCTTAATCAATTCCTCCGTTGTGTTTCACTTGCCAGGATGGATTACACGGACATTATTGCCTTGGGCAGAGTTCGCGATAAGTAAATACTACTCATCTTCAACGGTAGATCACTTTCTGTTGTTTATGGTCAAGACCCAATGGCTTTCCTCCTACTCTCTGATGTTCCTGCAGCCAATGACCCACGCTGCATATATGTCCGCCATGTGGAGTGTACCAAGAATCATTTGAAAAATATTCCACAAACAGAAACCTATGCTGACACAGAGACGGAGACCATCTCATCGTAACTGTCGGCTTCCACCCAAACAAAAAATTATCTCCCATCTTCAAAGTTGGGACTAAATTCATGCACCATTTCCTATACTGAAATTGATTAATCTACAGCTGTCAGATTGCAACTTCCTCCTGGAAGAGGATCCATGCCATTTATATGTATCACTTTTAAACATGTCTCCCTAACAACTCTCTTGCTTCCCTATTTTTCCTGCTCACAGTCATGTGTCAACGCCAAACAGGAAATACGAAGTAGAAAAAATCCTTGCTTCCAGATGTTTCCAGAGGCAATTTGTGCGATCTCATCAAGGGAAAGGGTTTGGTCTGAAAGGTGTTCCTGAGGTCAAGCAATCAGATGTCCATGCTCCCCAGTTCTACAAGAGACAGCCAATCACCAGACGCATTTGCCGGATATTGAAAACCCGAAAGGAACGGTAGGAGTAGTCGTAAGTTATCTGGCACTTTTTTCTTACAGTAAACATGCGGGTTAAGATGGGGAAGGGGGGACCCTTCCACTTACAGAAAAATCATTTATTTTCATAAACTCACTGCCGCATAAGGGATCTGGAGGGTAGGAGGTGGGGAAGGAGCTCCCTGCTCATGCCAGGAGATCTTCCAAGAGGACAGCGGAGGACGTGCAGGATTACTGTTTTTTTTTATACACGAGGAAGGGCTCATACTCTTCCAGTTTTCTGGACTTTGTACTAGACATGCAGGAGAACCATAAGGAGCAGACGTGAAAAGATAATTCAATGCACACAGGCACCCATACAAATCAATTAATCTGCAACAACTGCATACTTATAAAACAAAGGGGTTTTTATAGCTTAAGAATTGTTGTTTGGTGTATTTGTATGGGATATATATACACTGTCTTGTGAAATACGAGATGCACCGGATGTGAAATCAGGAGTGATAATAAAATACAAATGCTCCTAAACGTTTGGTAGATCATCACTACAGTATTATTATATATATTGATAGATAGAACGGTCTGTAACGGACCGAACGCGCGATTATTAAAGCACATTAAAGCAAGTTGGAAAATCCCAGGAGGTGTCCTTTATTTCGACTTATGATTATTATCCATTAGGAGCCGGAGGGATTCAGGGGTAGTTGGATAACGAGTGAGCGAGTGCGCTACTTAACTCCTATTGACTATATATATATATATATCAATTATATATATGAGGATATGCAGTGTACAGGTCTCACACTGTGAGTTTACATGGCAGTTTGTAGATAATATTCCATCTCTGCACTCACCTGAGATGTCACAAGCAGTGTTATAGAACACAAACAAACCAGTCAAGCTGTACCTGACGACCGTGTTTGGGCTTTCATGCGAGGAATGACCCTAACCAAGAGAAGTAAAATGATGCCAATGGTGTGAAAAGCGAAAAAAGAACATGGGCACCTATTTGATAAAGGTGTGGCATCACTTTTTTTAGCTATACCGCACCTTAACAATAGACTTTCACAAGGCTTACTCCTCCCCCTCCAATTTTATTAAGATTCATCCATGCGCGATAGTGGATTGGAGATTTAAGTTATTTGTGGTAAATGACAATCGTGGATTTACGGCTGTGGTCATTACAGGAACAAAAACCCGCAGGTTTGTTAAATCTGGCCTTTAATGTGGAGAAATGTGCCTTTTAATTTAGGAGTACACACATTACTAATCTGTAAAAAACTCTGTCATCTTCAAAGATGTGACTACACACAATCCGGCATTTTCATAATGAATAAACGTATGGGGAGAGTGGACTGACACTCCTAACCATCACCAGCCAATTCCTTACTGACAAATAAAGGAGCCGACTTGTAAACCGAGGGACATTTTCTGGTGTAGCAACTTTCCAGCTGACACTGAATGTTCTCAGAAATGATACGGTTCGCAACGTACACACATACAGATTGCCCTTATCGGTAATGGCGCACCCGCTTAAGACTTAATATTAGGGGTACACAAGGTTCCATAATCAATCGTTATTAATTGGTTGAAAGAGCCCAAATTCCATGTCTTTCTTATTTGTTCTTTTTCTTTTTCTCTTACTTCCATTTAGATTCTTCCGCTTTTTGGGAAGTATCTCTCCTCCACACAGTTTGAACTAGAGACATGAAAGTTGGTTCGAGAGTGCGGGGGGTATATAGGAGAAGTGGGCATACCTGCTTAAGGAATCACACGGAAAAAGCGTTTATGGCTTATCAGCAATTTGGGACATGTTTTCCCACATAGACTATAATAGAACAATTTGATCAATGATCACATGTGGATATTCCAAGGTTTAAACCCTTAAGTGCCACAGATCGTATATTCACGATCTGTGCATGAAGTGCAACAAAAACTGCCACAGATCGTAATCATTCAACTTCCCCCTAGCCCCCTCGATCCACCTTCGGTTTCGTCCAAATCCGAGGAGGGGATCGCGGAGATTTCATACCTTATCTGCCGTGACCGCATAGGAGGCTGACTGGTCCCACAGGAAGTTACTTTATTAGGAGGCGGAGAAGGGAGCACCCGGGACACCACAGAGCTTCTCCTCTCCGGGTTCTTCCACTAGAAGTGGTAGGAGATGCACGTGTCTAGTGAGGTACGTGCAGTGATCCCATTCAGCTCACATGCACAGTACCTGGTCTAGATAAGCTGTATCGGTGACCGCTTTTACACTACTTTTTGGAATGGAACTCAAAAGTCGCATCACAAAAGGATTTTTCTAAGTCTTGCTACTTAGCGAAAGACTTGAAAAAAAAATGGGGACAGAGATCAAAATTGGTGATCATTCTGATCACCAAATTATTGATCTTGCCAATGAATGAAAAATCACTTCTGGAAAGATTTCCGCGGGAAGTTGATTTTTCGATCGGATTTCGAATTGGAAAACGGGCATTTATGCCCGTTATTCAAGTTCGTTATCATTCCCTAAGATGATCTGATGATGATCTTGGGAAGGATCGGGGGGACAGGAAAAAGGGGAAATACACAACAAAAAAATTCTTAAAGTGATAACACACACCCTTTTTTTTGTACCCTTAAACGTATAAATTAGAAAAAAATTTGTCTTCTCCAAGCTTCCATAGCCCCGTGGGGTGTCGATACGTTAAAGTTAACGCAGATACTTATTTGTACGTTTTTCAAGGGAACTTTAGCTTATTTTTTATAAGGAAATTTTTTCAGAGGTACCAAAAAAAGACGGCGTATTGAAATTTTTAGGATCAGTAAAGTGTTGCAAAAACACCTTGTTACTCCGTTACTAACCGCGTTGTCTAATTCACATGCGTCCCATGTGAAGCTCGTTGGTGTCCCTCATTCTCTTTTGCACCCACGCAAATGGGCAACACGTTGATCAGGACATTGGGAGGATTGCAGTTTAGGGGTTTTTTTGCTTGTCAATTGGGTTAGGTAGGATTTCAACCCTTGAATCACTCATTTTATTTTATCACAAAACCTCGTAAAACACGGAGTTCTTTGGATTCACGGGGTCTGGAGATTCTTATGCATGTAGAAAGCATGGCCGTTGTAACATAGCTGAAGGTGTGTAGATTCCAAAATAATAGTTGTTGGGGGGGATTTCCATGTTGCGGGGACTGTTTCCTTAGACACAAGGGTAGACTGTTCAAATACAGCGCTACTTGATTTTTTCCTTGTAATTACCCTTGTGCATGGTTCCCATTGAGCTAGTTGGTGGCCACGTCTACACGTCTCTGTGTGGCACCCACACATATGGCATGTACCGTTTGATTCAGGACATGTGCGGGAGATTGCTATTTAGTGAGGTTTTTTGCTTGTCAAGTGGGTTTTAGGTTTAGGATTTCAACCCTTGAATCATCTCTATTATTTATTTTTCACAAAACCTCGGAAAAAACACGGAGTCTTGAATCACTGGGTCTGGATTCTTCATGTATGTATGAAAAGACTAACATAACGTGCTGAGGATGTGTAGATTCCAAAAATATTATTTGTGGGGGGATATGTCCATTTTGGACTGTTTCCTTAGAAAGCGGGTTTGTAGGAGCTGTTCAATTACAGAGCACTTTGATTTTTTTCATTGTAATGCATGTTGTGCCATTGCGTCCAATTTGAGCTAGTTGGTGGCCAACGGTCCCTGTGTGCACCACGCATAGGACATACCGTTTTGATTCAGGGCATTTGGAAGGAAGAATTTGACAATGTGAAAGTTTTTTTTACATGACATGGAAACATTGCCATGATTTTTTTAACTTTGAATTGTATTTTTATAAATTTGTTTGCTGAAAATCTGGTAAGAAAGCAAAATTGTACACTAAAACTGCGCCACCCATTGGTGTTATGCATAAAAAGAATCCAGCCATATGCTGTAGCTGAAGGTGTGTAGAGTAAAGAATATATAGTTTTGGGGCGGGGTATTCTAATATAGAGGGGGTTTAGTCTGACAAATCTGAAAAGTTCTGTAATGGGGCCACATGTTCATTGGCTCACTTTGTGGCTAGTTGATTCAAATCTGGTGTGTAACCAACATAGGGCATACTGTTTGATTCAGAAACATTTGGAGGAGATTGATATTTGGTAATCTTTTTACATTACTTGCGGATTTTGGAGATTTCTACCTTGAGCATGGAGTGTTTTTTTCAAATTTTTTTTAGAAAATCTGCTCTAAAATCGTGAAACTTTAACGAAGAACTGCGCCCACACAATTGCATGGTATGAATGAACAAAACACAGATAAAGTGTGTCGTAGATTTGAGAAATATATGGTTATGTGGGGTGTTTGTGGGGAGGAAAAAAACTGCAGAGTTGTTCAAATTCCAGATTGGCATGAAAATTTTGCTGTTTTCATGTGCCATGTGGCTTGTCTATATTCATGGCCCTCGTTCCACGTCCGCGTGGAACCACACATAGGGATACCGTTTTGATTCAGGAACATGGGAGATTGATATATTAACTAACTTTTTCGTTACATTCTTGAGGTTTTGTGCTGATTTCTACCTTTGAAGGGTTTTTTCATTCATTTTTTCAGACAAATGCGAATTGTCACGAAGAACTGTTGCCCACACCATTGATGGGTCGAATGAAAAAACTACGCGTTACATAGGATTTGAAGGGTGAGATTCTAAGATATATAGTTTGTGGGGTTATTTCTTGAGGTATTTGGGGGGTTTTTGGTGAAAAGAAAAAATGCAGACTGTTCAAATTCAAAAAGTGGGCTAAATATTTGCTGTGTTGAAGCCATACGTTGGCATTGTCACTTGTGGCTTTTTGCTTACACGTCCGCCCATTTGATGGTATGATGCGCCCAACACCATTTTGTATGGTACTTGTAGTACTGAACAAAACTACAGCGTTACATAGCTGAAGGTGTGTAGATTTCAGTGGGATATGATAGTTTGGTGTGGGGGGTATTTCTGATTTACTGGGGGGGTTCTGTGAGAAAAAAATGCAGACGTGTTCAAATTCAGAGGGTTGGCTAAAATATTTTCCGTTTATTGGAAGCCATTGTGCATGTGTCTCACTTAGGGGCTATTCGCTTCCAGTCTGCATGGTAACAGCACATATGCGGATACCGTTTGATTCAGCGACATTTGGGAGGGAGATATTGTATTTTAGTTAATTTGTTTTTACTCTTCCATGAGGTTTTGGCATTGATTTCTACTTTGAAGTTGTTTTGTTGTTCATTTTTCAGACAAATGCGAACTTCTACGAAGAACTGTGCCACAACATTGATGCGTAATAAATCAAACAAACTACAGGTTAATAGCTGAAGGTGTGTAGATTTCAGGAATATAGTTGTAGTGGGGGTATTTCCTAAGTTATGGGGGGGTTGTGTTTGGTGGAAAAAAACTGCAGACTGTTCAAATTTAGAGTGGCTAAATTGTTCTCTGTTTCTAATAGCCATCGGCGTTGTGTCTGAATTGTGGCTTATGCTTCCACACCGCGGTGTGAAACCACACATATGGCATTACCAGTTTTGGAGTTCAGGACATTATGGGAGATTGATAGTTAGTAACGTTTTTTGCTTACATTCCATGAGGTTTTGGCAATGATTTCTACCTTTCTGATGAAAGTTTTTTTGTCATTTTTTCAGACAAATGCAAAATTTATAAGAACTGTGCCCACACCATTGATGGGTTATGAAAAACAAACTACAGCGTACATAGCTGACAGGGGTGGTGATTTCAGGAAATATCCTTGTGGGGGTATTTGAGTTGGGGGCGGGGTTTTGTGGAAAAACTGCCGACTGTTCAATACAAAACTGGGCTACAATTTTCTTTTTGCTGCTACATGAACATTTGGCACTGGTCCCGCTACTGGTAGTTGGTAGCCAGTCTCTGGGTTATACCATGAATGTGGCATAGACCGTTTTTTCGGGAGGGGCTAGGCTTTCATATTTGGAGGCGTTGAACTTACCGCCCCAGATTTTTAGCTGAAACTTCGCATTTAATTTTATCTCTGATTTACAGTTGAAGGAAAAGGAAAAAAGGAAAATGTGAGAAAATAACTTACGATTTGGACGAAGAGCTGCGCCGGGTTGTATCTGCATTGATGAACTAACTTCAACTAGAGAAATCGATGGGGTGTGTAGTTTCTAAAAATATCCACTGTGGGGATCATTTTTAGTTGAATTGGAGAAGAGATATTCTATGTAACTGTCTCAGTAGTAGTTATACATTTTAATGTTTGTGGTGTAATATTCTTGAAGGTGAAGGCAGTTTTAGTTTGGGGGATCTCCTGGACATGGAAAAGTGGGGTACATCCCGATAGCTGGTATCGTTGTTATGTATCAGGAGTATCAGAGCTGTTAGAAACAGGTGAGATTTTTGTGCGTAACTAAGATAACTTGTAAGAAAAATGGGAAAAATCCATATGAAAATTTGGCATTTTAAATTTTTTCCACTATGTTCCCATATAATACAGTAAAATTTCCAAGAAAAGTTTACAAAATTTGTTACCGTGTTAAAGTACACTTTGTGCTGAAAAAAACAATGATAATATTCCGTGATTACGCAAGGTTTCCGTACTGTTAAACTTACTCTAAAAGCGTACATTAAGGGCAAATCCTGAAAAATTTTCTGGCAGTTAACACAAAAAAAAAAAACAATGAAATTCTCCTGGCAGTGAAAGGGTGTAAGGCGTCATGAGATCAAAAATAGTTGTTTCATGGCTGATACCACCAACCCCCCACACAGACCCCCACAACAGGTACACCCACCTACTGGACCTACCTTTGTTTTGCCAGAAGGGAAGCCATACTTAAAGGTAACTATAGACAAATAAAATGATTTGAAGGTTTCTCATTCATCAAGGAATCTGCGTATTCTGTTGTATTCAATTAATCAACTGCTCTCAGCCAATCACGGACGAGGCTGCCGGTCTGGCCCCTGCTTGGCCATTCATGGCAAGCAGAGGGCCGTGACAGAAACGTTGGGGGAAGAGGCATAGTAAGTATAGATTTTTTTAGACAAAACGACTTAGCGGTTGGGGGTGGGGGGGAGGGAGCCCACATAATTATAAAAATTTAAAAAGGGGTCCGACATGCCTATTTTAAACACAAAAAAGAATATTACCTCACGATGGGTAACACAACTAATGACTTACCCTGCATTAGTGGCCGCCTTACATTAAGGGTATAGTCCACCCTTAAATCTATTTTTAGATATAGCCTCCCCTGGTCCCCAGCCCCCAACCGCATCATTTTATTTTGAAAGGCCCAATCTTGTTTACACCTCCCCCTTTCCTTACGCAGTGCTGCCGGCCCTCTGGCTTGCGAGAATGCAAGCAGAGGGGCGGACCGGCAAGTTCACGTCTGTGATTGGCTGGCGGAGCCAATCACGGGACGCGGCTGCACGGTCATTCCAGTGCACGGAGAGGAAAGAGGGGAGTAAGTAAAATTGGGGCACTTTCTAAAAATAAAAATGATTTGCGAGTTGGGGCTGGGGGACCAGGGGGAAGGGTATTAAAAGGATTTATTCTAAGGGGGAGGGAGGGAAATCCGAGGAGGGGAGGAGGGGGAGGGGAGAAGGACTGCAGTACGCATGCACATAGATTCTCCCGGAGGCCAGGTAGGAGGCAGATGTCCATAGGACTCTGCATCCTCCTGGTGGGGCAGGTTTTGTGGGATTTGGGGATGGGGGGGGACTAGGGAAGAACCATATGGGAGTGGGGGATGTGAGAGGTAAGGATTAAAATACACTACATGAGGGGCCAGTAGTTGGGGGGAATGATATCGTTTGGGGCCTGGAAACATTGCCCTATTAAAGTAAGTCAAAAAAGATAATTTGACTTATCTCTCAATAAAAGATAGTTTTTTTATGGTTTTGAACACAAACAAAGACATTACCTCCTCAACACACACCTACTGACTACTTATCCATACGTTGACAGCCATTACTAAAAGGGTGTAAACTAAATTCAAAAAAACAAATTTTGACCAATAATCAAAAACTTGTTTTTTAAACCCCAACCGGAAACACGGTACCACATACCTACTGCCCTACCTATTGTCATTCTGGGCAGCATAGTTACTATGTAAAAAAAAGTTAGTGTCTTTATCCCTTAACCTGATACGAGTACACACACCACAACTGACCTACCTTTAATTCATGTGACAGCCATATTAAAGGGTAAGGAAAAAACAACAATATCCATCATCAGTGAACATTATTGGAATTTTAAAAATCTGCTGCACAAACACCCCACATTCCAGTCCAAAAAAATGCGCTTTCAAGCCAAATTCAAGGTTATACTTAGACTTTCTCTTTTCTAGTTGTTTTTGTGCACTTATCAGACTAATCAGATTAGACTAAGACGATTCTACGTGCACTGTCTTATAGTCCTATTCGATTTTAGTAGGTCCAGCATCATGCTACCTGTCTAATGGGTCGTACAAGAGAGCACATCAAGTGGCCTGGAGTCACAGCAAATCACAACTCATACTACACACATTGATACACAACTCAATATGTACTACACTGTACACAATTTATAGCTCATACCCTAATACAAACTATTACTCCATACACTGAATGACAACTCATACTAATACCTATATGCACCACTCTACTCATTACCAAGATTACACAACACATTAATTATGGCACTTGAACACATTCAAAATACTAATACACAAACCAACATACTCAGTTACACTGGTACTCAACTTAGTACTTAATATAATAATCAATAAACTGATGGCCACCACTCATACTTGTGACACGTGTACCACAAACTCATACTCAATACAACGATGGCATAAAATCATACTTAAGACACGAATACACAAAGTTCCTCAGGTAGTCAATCAAGCCAATAATGTAAATTTACTAGAAACAGAACATATATATCCCTTTCGTCAAAACAGCTTGTGTGGCCAACCACTATTTTTTCTGTCAGGTTTTTGTTTGCTCAAATTTAAATTATTTATAGCTGTGCACCTAGCAGGGCCAGCACACCCACCCCAAGGTTCCCAAAAAACGTCTCTGACACACAAAAACAACAAAAAGGCAATTATTTTTTGACACACAAAAACTCAGTGCACTGTCACATTAGAAGGCAAAAGGGAAAGGCAAAAGATGTGAGAAGATTCACCAATGCTGCAGCCTGTCTTCAAGTCTGTAATATCCGTACTGCCACTGTACCTGTACCCCAGCCCCCCACCCCTCTCAGTTGGCTGCTGCTGGATTTTTAATCACCCTGCTGACACAAAAGAGGAGCATCAGAGGGACCAATAGGCAGCAAGGAATGGCAAGGAGCCACTAAGTTATGCTGAGCAGGGTTGGTGTGTGGTCTTGACTCTGACTCTTGACTCTCTTAGAAGCAAGAAGCAGAAGTATAGTTGAAGCAACTTCAAGGTACTGTGTAAATTGGAGTCATGCGGGCGGCGCTGACACTTCTTGTGGCCGTGTGCATGCATGTTTGTGGTCACGCGTGCATCTTGCATCTTCCTGGTCAAAGGAATATTTTTTCACCCACTGCCTTCTTGCTGTTTTCTTCTTCACTGCAGGGTTTGCCGTCTGAGACAAATATCACACTCTGCCTTATGGTAGATGGTGGCCCTGCTCCCAGAAATATGAGACAAGGCGCCCCAGGAACAATTTACGACCCCACTCAACATTTTATGTTTATGATCATTTTATTTACATACTTCTATCAGGATCTATGAATGTATGGAATGTCCGTTTGTTGAGTCGACAAACGTTCTGTATATGGGTGCTTTGGTCAGCCGAAAACAGGAAATGATAATCGGATAAAACAAAGGCTTTCCAGCATGCGAGGAGTGCAATGGGACGTTAAGCTTTACTCGGGTGAATGGCCTGTGGGACAACTCCACCCCCTTAATAACATATTTAGTAAGAATCTTTAAAATATGTTGATATATCCACTTTGTCTTCTTAATTCAATACTGTATGCCTGCTATGCTTCTGGATGCTTCAGAGTTTAGTGACCTGGACTGAGCCTGAGCATGCTCAGAAGAGGCAGCTAGGGGATGATTTAGTCATGGCTGTGATGTCAAACTGTCAAATCCATAACTAACAGTTGCGAACTAGAATTAGTGTAACGTAATGTGGTGAAAAGTGCACGTGTGTTACAGTCTCCAAAACATAAACAACAAACAGGAGCATGCATGTGGCCACCTATATTGGACATTCACTGCTCGCAATTCTCATGTGCTAAAGGACCGCAAGTTGTTGTTAGAAATCATTGCCATGTGGCACTAGACCTTACTTTGTTTAACGGGCAATGTCCACCCCCAAAACTATAATCCCCCCACTACTGGCCCCCACTCTGTACGTAAAATAAAAATCCTTACTTACATCCCAGCTCCATATGGTTCTCTGTAATCCCCCCAAAGTCCCAAAAAACTGCCCCAGCGGAGTACAAGAGTATGCAGAGTCCTATAGAGGACTCTGTATCCTGTTCTCCTCCGGGAGAAGAGTTTGGCCATGCATACTGCAGTCAACCCCCCCTCCCTCCCCTCCCATTTGGACTCCCTCCCCTAGCTCAAAATCCCTTTAATATAATGTAGAGCTTCGTCCCCAGCCCCAACCGCTATATTTTATTTACCAGAAACTTCCCCAAACATTACTTACTTCCCTTTCCCCCGCTATTCGAAACTACTGGCAGCCGCGTTCGGATTGGTGCCTTATAGCCAATCACAGACACGGCTGATGGTCCCGCCCCCCCTTGCTTGCAGTTCGCACAAGCAGAGGGCCCCGGAGGCGGAGGAGGAAAGGAAAGAGGAAGGTAAGTAATGTTTGGGGGGGAAGGTTCTGAAAAACATAAAAAATATGCCGTTGTGCAGGGGGCGAAGAACTACACTAGTAAAAGTTGGTTAAGAAGGGTGGACATTACCTTAAACCGGATGATGCAGATGCCAGTGACACATGTTATGATTTTGCAAAAAGGTGCTTTCTAGGGTTTTTGGCACCTGAGTCAAACTCTGTGAAAAGGCGCTTCCATCTGTATAGCATGTGTGTGGTGGCTTCTAATTGTGGGAGTGGCTTTTGTTTGTGAGTGTGGCTTCCAGTTGTGCCGTAGCTAAAGACTAGGTAAATTCAAACTTTACTGGGGGGGGTGGGGCACAAGTAGGCAGATCAGATAGATAGATAGATGTCCCATTGATTAGAGTATGATGTTATGTATAAATTTTATGTGATAGAAAGCAGGAAAATGGGAAGCTGGTGATTAAAGGTCGTACACACGTGTGATCATGGGTGCTGATCGCAGAGTTACGATGTGTGTGAACACCCGTTTCGGCCGATAATCGTTGCCATGTATGGGCACTTTCTCGTCTGAAAACGGCCGCTTGCTCGAAGATCCGCCCAGCCAGTCGGGCACGCATCGATCCTGACCGAGAAGTGCCCAACATGGCATATGATATCATCCCAAACTGCCTGTCATACATATCGTGCTTCGTGGGTCAGCACCCGCGATCGCATGGTGTATGAACCTTTACAGTCAAAGGAAACGGTGGAAAACTGGGGAAAGAGACCCTGGTGAATAATGGTTTGAAAGTAGAGAAGAAGCAATTGAAATATTAAATGGCCCCCACACAGATAACAATACAATGCAATACAATGCAGCACGGGGCTCAGTGGGAGCCTGATGCCTTTCAGCACTGAAGTCCTGAATTCAATAAACCCTTGGGCCACATCTGCAAGGAGTTTGTATGTTCTCCCTGTGCTTTCGTGGGTTTCCTCAGCGGGCACTCCGGTTTCCTCCACAATCATAAAGACATACTGATAGGTTAATAAGTGTCAAATTAAATGTGTTTAGATTGTAAGCTCTTCGGGGGCAGGGCCTGATGTGAATGTATACATGTAGACAATCATAAGAAATGATTCAACTTCAGCCTCGTTCAGTGCGTGCAAGTGAGGTTAACAGAGCGGCTCTTCCAGCTACTGAGCTTCCGGTAATGACTCCGCTGAAGTTGTCAGTAGCTGGAAGAGCCGCTCTGTTTAACCTCACTTGCACGGGACTGAACCAGGCAGAAGTTGAATCATGGCTGACAGGATTTAAAAGGTTATCGGGTGAGAGATACATTTGAGATGGAGGACTCAGAAGGATTTTCTACACAGTTAAAGGTCTGTGGTTTTATCTGTGTTTTTTTCTTTGCTTGGTTTGACAGGGAAGGTGTGGAAGGAGGACGGCAAATGTATGGGGAGCAGCAGTGGTGAATATTCTTATAAAAATTCACAACTACGTAGTTGATGATTTTTATAAGGATATAATCCACTGTTGCTCCCATTATATCCAGGCCACTTATATATTATATAATATAAGTGCTAGAGCTTCGCCACAGAAGAAAGGTCCCTGCCCTGTAGAGCTTACAATCTAGTTATTCGATATGGCGCACTTTGCTGATCACGCCATCCAACAAGAGGATTTGAAAAAATAGAGAGACGCTAGAATATACGGATCAAGGGCATCCCAGACACAATCACGGATGAACCCTTTGGCCCTTCTATGTGACCTGTTTCACTTTTGGCGTTGCAAATCCAAATAAGGAATGGTCAATCCAAAGTAGTGGACAAGGCTCAATCCCGTTTGGTAAAAGTAACTTTTATTGCTAGTCATTATCAAACAGCATTAGGAGAGAGGTAAACTGATGCTTTTGTGACGCTTAACACGTCACTTCATCAGAGGGAGTGATCATAGATAGAATAGATACTGAATTGTATTGTGGGGAAGGGGGGGGTATGATTCACACATATGTACATATATACAGTAAGAATCTAAAATTAAAAAGCAAACCAATATGTATAATTAGAGCAAGTACACATAATTCAAAAAATGCATATATATATATATATATAGATTGCCACAATAGTAATTGATTATGGTAAAAAGCAATCGCCTCGTATATATGTAGAATAGGGACGGGGATACATATCAGAATGGATATATCTAATTGGAAATAGAGCAAGGTAAATATAAATTGTAACAATACATACTTATTACTAATAAATTAGATGGGAGATAATAGATACATTAAAATGCAATCCTAGTAGAACTCTATCATACAAAACCTAGTTCAAACATGAGCACACAATATACAGGTGGATCTAGAAGAATAATAGTGGAAATATCACCATGAAGAATGAATCCAGGCTGATAAATGAAGGGATTAGATGCTGAGTAATTATTATCTGTAACCTGTTTTGTATAAGTTGCAAAAAAAAAAACTCCTGCTTTGTCACCATTTCACTAGTGAATAAAAAAAACTGTGGCATTTCAATCCCTTTATAGAGTGAATGACATCACTGATGACATCATCAAGGCTATTAAGCCAACTACAACACAGGATAGAAATCTCTAGAATACCTAAAGAAAAAGAGAATTACATCATCCAGGATATTTAACCAGGAACAATCAGAAAGAAACAATACAGAACAATACAGAAAGAAATACAAGAAAATGAAAGGGAATGACACTATCAAGGATATCAAACATAGAACAATAAATACAGGATAAAATTTCTAGAGTACCTCAAAGAAAATGGAAAAAAAAGTTACCCTTCCAGTATCCAGAGGTGGGATGGGGAAATTTGGTGGTGGGGAAAAATGTGCACTATTTCTAACTTTTGTCCCACTATGTTTGAAAACTATGACTCCCAGCATTCTGTTTTACAAGTTTTACAACATCTGCAGGTAACCCAGATGTAACATGGCAGCACAAGCACATGTACCACCATTTGTGGCATGGGGATCTTGGAAAAGCTAGTTAACATGTGCTAAAATAATCTTGCAAGTGTAATAAAGGGGTCTGGACTGGGCAGTTTTGGCAGGATATTTACTGACCTTGGCACCTATTAAACCTACATCTAAATTCTTTAGATCACATGTGTTCTCTCAAGAAGAGCGGGAGGGGCGCGCTTGGATAAAAGACCCTAGGAAGAACACCAATGTATGGATACTCAATATAATGCATATGACCACCACTGCACAGAACAAATACGACATACTTGATGTTATATGGTGTACATATATAATATATTTTCAAACTTAACCCACCATACCCAGGGACATACAGTATAATGATACTATGGTGATTGATATGGGGCCACTTCCACACTACCTGAATTCCCCTCCTGCCCTCTTATCCCACTTACCAATCTCCTTTCATCTACTATCTTTCCCTTTCATAACAACTACAGCGCTAATTAATTTGGCTTGAAGAGCCAAATTATGTTCTTTTTCTTCTTCTTCTTTTCTTCCGTTTTATTATTACGCTTTTTTGGACCGATATCCTCCATAGTTTTTTAGCTAGAGACATGAAATTCGGTACAGAAGTGGGGGCATATAGGGGAAGTGTGCTTTACCTCATGGAATCCGCAGAAGTGTTACAGCTTATAGGGAATTTCAGGACATTTTTCCCCATAGACTATAGTGGGTTTCCTCCAGGCACTCTCCGTTTCCCCCACAGTCATAAAGACATACTGATAGGTGTAGTGATTAGATAAATGTGTTTAGATTGTAAGCTCTTTGGGGCAGGACCTGATGTGAATGTATACATGTAATTTAAAGCGCTACGGAAGATGTTGGCGCTATATAAATCCACAATAATAATAATAATAATAATAATATTTTAAAACAGTTTGTTTCATGGTCATTGTCATGAACGCCAGTTCGCTGGGCACGTGATCTGACCAATCAGTCGGTACTTGCTGCCACCACTTTAAGTTATGGCCTTAAAGACGCCCCAAACACACTCTGACTCTCACTGACTATGCACACACCCGCTCCGGCAGCTAAATGGTTAACAATACACCATTCACTCCAGCAACTAACTGGTTAATTAGCATCAGTCCTTCACAAGCAGTCCACAGAGTTAATTAGCATTTACACTGCCAAACACTCAATCCACATATAAACTTATAATCAGAGGCTAACTGAGTTCTTTTAGAGCATCAAAGACAAAACTTTCCAAAAGGTGGACAGTGCATATAATACAAAATAAAATAAAAAGGTGGTATAATAAAAATGACATACAATAGGTACAACAGTTATATAAAATAAAAAGGATAAAAATATTATATAGGCGCACTCAAACAAGATATAATTGTGTTTATTAGTGATATAGCGGTGCACAACGTTTCGGGGCTTCCCCCTTCCTCAGGTGGACAATTGTGAAGCATGGAACAAGATCTTCTTTTCCAGACAATGTGGGGTCGAACTGTGTATCTGGAATTCTCTTCAGTAGGGTCTGGTGGGTACCTTAAGAGGTCATTTTAAGGACAACCATACATGTAAAATAATGTATTTCGGTATTGGAATAGTAAGACAGAAACCAATATATATTTGTGAATAGGAAGGTAGGCCCATTAAAATGATAACAACATGGACACCTTATTCCCTTGCCAAGGCGAGTTATTAATATCTTGGGAAATATGTATTACACACAGGTTGTAATACACGAAACGTTGTGCACCGCTATATCACTAATAAAACACAATTATATCTTGTTTGAGTGCGCCTACCCCGTACTATTAAGGATTTTAAACCCTTTAATGAACCACCCCCTCTGGTTTGCATGAGGTGGGAGGTTCTAGGAATGAAGATTTACGACTAGCCAAAAGCATTCATTCCCCCTCAGTTAGGCAGATTCCATATAAATGTAGATATGTACATTGTACTGGGATATTGACCACAATTCCTCTCCTGTATTAATTATCAATCCTCCAATACCAAACATGACCTGTGTGTAATACATATTTCCCAAGATATTAATAACTCACCTTGGCAGAGAATAAGGTGTCCATGTTGGGTATCATTTTAATGGCCTACCTCCTATTCACAAATATAATATTGGTTTCTGTCTTACATATCCAATACCGAAATACATTTATTTTACATGTATGGTTGTCCTTAAAATGACCTCTTAAGGTACCCACAGACCCCAGCTGAAGAGAATTCCAGATACACAGTTCGACCCCACATTGTCTGGAAAAGAAGATCTGGTTCCATGCTTCACTAATTGTAATATAAACAATAGGATGTTCCAGGGGGGAATGGTATTTTTATTGGTCCTTTGCAAGAACAATACCCGTTGTTGCCAAGTCACTACACACTTTCCTGACAGTCATAAACACAAACGCTGATACCAACAACCCCCTACACAGACACAGGTACACCCACCTTACGACTACCTTTCCATTCCCATGGAAGCCATACTTAAAGGGTACATTGTGCCTATGATTAAGGACTTACGGGTCCGAAACGTGCCAGGCAGAATCAAATAAATCTGATATTCATGCGGTCCGTTTTTCTTTCCGGTGACTTCGGAAGGTGTGGAACTGTCTTTTGTTTGACTACCTTGGATGTGGGGTCCCTTGCGACAGACCTGGTTTCCGGCACCAGGTCACACAGAGACTGCTAAGCCTTACCCATTAGCTACATAATCTTCACACTGCACAGCTGATCAGGCGATTGGTCCGGGGTAGTATACACATGGACCACCAACCTATTTGAGTAAGGACTGATTCTATGATATTATTTATATCGTTGAGCCTGTGAATGCTATATTTCATACTTAAAGGGTAACTACAGTAAAAAAAAAACGAATTTGATCAATCATCAATAAGAGTAAGTTATATGGTCATACATGCAAAAACACATACCCCCAACCTCATATGGGTACACACCTACTGACCTACCCTTCCATTCCTGTGGCAGCATATTTAAAGGGTAAATAAAGTCTCTTCCTGGCTCTTGCACTAATTGGTGTGGGGGTTGGGGCATTAGTTAAATAGGATTCACAGTTGTTGGGCCTGTGGTTTGGACCTAACAAAAGGAAGTTTCCTGTGGTGAAACGAACTAGTGAGTGTCCCTTTCTCTTAAGGACCTTGCTCTCAAGGACATAGAAAAAAGAAGAACATTGAAACAAGAAGGGCAATTAAACAAGGTTTGTGCGTCACTGTGTTGGTGTGGTGTATTAGAAGGACAGTTTTGTCAGTACCATGCAATGTGCATCGTGCCACATGTATAGGAACCTGGAGCAGACGTTTCGGGGAACCTATGTCTGTGTCAGGTGTGAGTGGGTTGCCCGTTTGGAAGCTGAGGTGGAGAGTCTAAGGGGCAGCTTGCAGCATTGCAGGGATTGGCAGAACTGTGGGTCAGCAGGCACTGGCTGGGGCCAGTATAGAGGTGGGGAAGAGGGACAAGAAAGTTGAGGAAGGAGGTTTTGTTAGGGTTACATGGGGAAGTGGGGGACAGAAGAGTAGGGGAGTTCTTCCAGATTGTCCATCAAAAAAGATTTGTCGCCTTAGGTAATGAAGTGGAGGAGGACACCTCGGAATTAGCATGTATGGATGGGACTAGTCCCTTGACACCCAAGGGACTGCCATCTCTGATACAGGGAGGAGGAACGAAGGGTCAGGAATGCAAGGCAGGTGGTAGGGACTCCATTATAGGAAGGTAGATAGGGTAATCTGCGCCAAGACCCTACATGCCGAACTGTGTGTTGCCTGCCTGGTGCTAGGGTTCGGCATGTGGTGGATCGTTGAGACAGATTATTGGTGGGGCCGGGGGTGTGACCTGACGGTCTTGGTTCACATTGGTGCCAATGACAAAGTTAGAGGTGGAGGTGAGGTCCTAAACATGATTCCGAGAGCTAGGGGCCAAGATAAAGCAAGGACCTCCAGGGTAGTGTTTTCAGAAAATACTACCGCAGCCACTTGCTAAGCCAGGGAGACAGCGGGAGCTTAGGAGCATTAATGCGTGGCTAAGAGAGTGGTGTAAGGAAGAAGGGTTTGGGTTTATTGAGAACTGGGCAGACTTTGCTGTCGGCTACAGGCTCTTTAGTGGATGGGTTGCACCTCACTGATGGTGGTGCAGCTGTTTTAGGGGAGAAGATGGCTAGAGGGTTGGAGGAGATTTCAAAACGGTTTGGGGGGGGAGGGTATTAGCAGTCTCACTGGGATAGATAGTCCAGGAGGAAAGCAGGGTGTAGATAGGCCAGTGGTGGGCGGGAAAGGGGGGTGAGGCTAGCATAGGGGATAGGGAGGCATGGTATTAAAGTGTACGAATAAATTACAGGATCATAATCTAAAAGTATGTTTGCAAATGCGAGAAGCCTGGCTGACAAAATGGGTGAATTGGAAATGATGGCATTGAATGAAAAGTATATGTAATAGGTATAGCAGAAACGTGGTTGAACAGTTCTCACGACTGGGCTGTAAATATAGAAGGATATGCCTTGTTTAGCAGCACAGAAAAAAAAGGAAAGGGGAGGAGTATGTGTTTATGTTAAAAAGAATTGAAGCCAAATTTAAAAGAAGAGATAACTGGTGATATGGATGATAAAGTGGAGGCAATATGGGTGGAATTAGGTAACAGGAAAGGGGGGTAATGTCATTGTTGGTGTCTGCTATAAGCCACAAAATGCGAGCAGAGAGGAGGTGAGTAAATTCATAGCAGTTGGCAAGGGTGCAAGTTTGGGGAGTGTACTCATTATGGGGGACTTCAATTACCCTGACATTGATTGGGTGTGGTGGAACTGCCATCACAGAAAAGGCGACGAGTTCCTGAATTTGCTGCAGGATAATTTTCTCTCACAGGTGGTTGAGGTTCCTACTAGAAAAGGAGCTCTGTGGATCTGGTAAATCTAACATGTGGAGCGCATTATAGATATAAAGGTACAGGAGGTTAGGGAATAGTGACCATGAAATAGTGGCATTTGGACTTTGTTATCGAAAGGAAAAGTGCGCTGGGTTAACAAAGACATTTAATTTCAGGAAAGCAAATTTTCCCAGGTTAAAAGCAGCTCTTCCGAATGTCAACTGGGATAATGTATTATCAGGTAAATGTACTGAACAGAAGTGGACTGTGTTCAAGGGGATTTTAAGCCAGTTACACTAAATTTATACCCTTGGGAATAAATGTAAAAAAATAAATCCGTGCCCATGTGGTGAATTCTGATGTAAAGAGGCAAATGGAAAGGAAGAAAAAGGCATTTAAAACCTTTAAGGCCGAGGGAACGGAAAGGGCCTTTAGGGATTATAAAAACAAAAAAACAAGGGGCCCTATTTATAAAAGATCGGTATCGTTATCGTAAAACACCGATCGTTATCGTAAAATAACAAACGCGGGTTTTTACTGATAACGACGTTATTTACCGATAACGACCGTTATTTACGATAACGGAAATAACGGTCGTTATCGGTAAATAACGGTCGTTATTACCGATAACGACCGTTATTTACTGTTATCGGTAAATAATGGTCGTTATTAGTAAATAACGGTCGTTATCGGTAAATAACGGTCGTATCGGTAAAAACACGGTCGTTATTTTACGATAACGATCGGTTTTTACGATAACGAAACGATCTTTTATAAATAGGCCCCAAGGAGTGTAAGAAAGCAATCAAACTAGCTAAAATTAATAATATGAAGTTAGGATAGCTGAAGAAAGCATCACTAAGCTTAAAAAATTTTAAGTATATTAATAGTAAGAAGATGAGGACTGAGAATTGTGGCACCATTAATTAATGGGGATGGGATAAGTTAGTACGGGAGGCATGGCGATAAAGCAAATGTCTTGAATAATTTTTTTTCCTCTGTATACACTATAGAAGATCCAAGTACAGATATCATAGAGTATAGTAGCAATAATGGTATAAAAGATTCAAGTGCACTTTGGTTAACCGAGGATATGGTACAGAAAGAACTAAAGAAGGTTAATATTAATAAATCTCCTGGACCGGATAAAATACATCCTCGGGTACTTAAGGAGCTAAGTTCAGTTTTATCTAGGCCATTGTTTCTTATTTTTGCTGATTTTCTCATGTCCGGTGGTGTACCTCTGGATTGGAAAAAGGCTGATGTTATTCCAATATTCAAAAAGGGTAGTCGTTCACAGACGGGTAATTACAGGCCTGTAAATTTAACTTCAGTGGTGGGGAAGATCCTGGAAAGTTTAATAAGGGAACATGTTCTAGAGTATGTGTCAAGGACTGACATTATAAGTAGTAACCAGCATGGATTTAGGAAGAATAGATCTTGTCAAACTAACTTGCTTGGCTTTTATGAGGAAGTAAGTAGAAATTTAGACTCTGGCATAGCAGTAGATGTAGTTTACTTGGATTTTGCAAAGGCTTTTGATACAGTCCCCCATAGGCGACTAATGAATAAGCTAAGGTCTGTTGGTCTGGGGAGTCACATTTGTACATGGATAGAAAATTGGTTAATGAATAGGATGCAGAGAGTAGTTGTTAATGGGGCTTCATCATTATGGACTAAAGTGCTAAGTGGGGTGCCACAAGGTTATGTGTTGGGGCCGCTTCTATTTAATCTATTTATTAATGATTTGGAAGTGGGTATTGTCAGCAAGGTTTCTGTGTTTGCTGACGACACAAAACTTTGTCGACCATTAAAAACTTCAGAGGATGTGCAATCGTTGCAGGTGGATCTAGATAGATTGTCACATTGGGCTGCTAAGTGGCAGATGAAATTCAATGTTGATAAATGTAAGGTGATGCATTTTGGACTTAAAAATCCTTGTGCTACTTATACTATAAATGGCTGCTGCCTGTTTTTAAGTGAATCCCTGTTGGAAAGGGATCTTGGAGTTTTGGTGGATAACAAACTTAAAGGTAGCAAGCAGTGCCAGGTGGCAACAGCCAGAGCCAGCATGGTATTGTCTTGTATAAAGAGAGGTATGGATTCAAGGGAGGAAAATGTAATTCTCCCTCTTTACAAAGCATTGGTAAGGCCTCATTTGGAATATGCAGTGCAATTTTGGAATCCTGTGTTCAAAAATGACATCTTTGAAATGGAAAGGGTTCAGAGAAGGGCAACTAAATTGATATGGGTATTAGAGGAGCTTGACTATAAAGAGACAGGATAAGTTACAATTATGTACACTGGAGAAAAGGCACTTGCGTGGGGATATGATTACTGTGTATAAATACATTAACGGGCCATACAATAAACTATCTGGGGCATTGTTCACCAATAGAACATGTCAAAGGACACGAGGACATCCCTTAAGACTTGAAGAAAAAAGGTTTAGGCTTCAAGCTCGGAAAGGGTTTTTCACTGTGAGAACGGTAAAGCTATGGAACGGTCTTCCAGTGGACGTTGTTATGGCAGGTTCATTGGTCAGTTTCAAAAAAAAGCTGGATGAGTTTCTGCAAACAAGGAATGTTGCAAGTTACTGGTATTGATACATAAAGTAGAGTTGATCCAGGGAAATTTCCGATTGCCACTTGGAGTCAGGAAGTTCATAAATTTGGTGGGTTTTTTTTGCCTTCCTCTGAATCAACAGTTAGGCAGGAAATGAGGATATTGTTAGATGGGTTGGACTGGATGGACGTATGTCTTTATTCAACCTCAAATACTAT
>JAACNH010003522.1:0-28523 GCA_019447015.1 Hymenochirus boettgeri
GAAAATACATGCTTGAGTCCCAAAAGTCGTGAACTAGTGTTGGAACTGACTTAGTTCGATTCCGGGGTCTAGGCGTTGGGCCGAACTCGAACTCGGCCCCTCACTTGGTGTCGTGTGCAGGTCGTCCCCCGGGGAGGTGCGTTGTGTTACGGGAGCTGTACACAGTGGTACAGTGATGAAATTCAAACACAAGAGTAACACGGCTAATCGTGAAAAACAGAAACCTTTTACTCAACGGGAGGAACAAAGTCAAGCCCATATGAGATAGATTGGTTCCTCTTCTTTTGATGCTTCGAAATAAAGGCCCATAACAATGCTTCATGAGCAGCCAGAAGTAGAAGGTAGATGTACATTGTCTACTAGAGGTATTTCTGGTCCATCAGACAGTGTAAAGATTTCCTTTATTTTCCGTAAACCCCAGACCATCATATTCTAGTGTAAATACAATGTATACTCTGGCTCCATTCCTATAATAAACGGTTTGTGTCTATCCTCCTTTTTTGAATTACCTAGAGGTGCTAATTGTTTCTTTTCCAGAATTTCTATGTTATTTCCACGATAATTCAAGTCCTGACAACAAATGTCATTTACCTTCAGTAAACACCTGACAACTGTGTAAAGCAAGAACTGTACTACACTCGGTAATTATCTACAACAAGAAAGCCACCAGGTCATAAGGTCATGCAGCGCGTGCTCTCTTTATTGAAATAACGCCACACTAACACCAGTGGAAACTGAAAGTGAAAAAAACCAACTTGGACGAAACAATAGTGCACATTCACCGTTCATTAGCCCATGACAGTGAAGATACTAAGGGGAGATTAGGAGCCGACTTTTATAGTCTTAAACCGCGTTAACTGATGCACTAATAGTTTCAACCTTAAAGAGCAACTTAATGCAACCAATGCACCAAGCCAATAGTCGCTCTTAAGAATGGAATCTATAACTGGAAGGGTGAACTATTCCTTTAACGTATTGATTGAAGACCGGGAGGTAAGAGCTATGCATTACCTTCCTTTCTTCAATCATTGATCAGGACCAATGGACGAAGAAGAAGATATTTACCTACTCCGATCCTTCGCGTTGCAGCAGTGAAATTCTTGTGCATGCGCTATAGTTACTCTTAACAGGAGGCGGTCAGGAATTTCACTGCTGCAGCTGAGGATGCGCGTGTAAGGTAAATACGGTATCTTCTTTCTTCATCCTCACTCCTGGTCAATTGATGAAGAACAGAAGGTAAGACATTGCTCCTTAAAGGAACACTAAACCGATAAAACCATCTATTGCATTCGTTTCTATTATTCACAGGGAGGTGAGAAAGCTTATTCTCACCTCCCTGTGAATAATAGACGCTCGGGGACCTGGAACTTCCTTGGCTCTGCTCCACTCCACAGCCACTTCTTCACTGAACAGCTGTCTCTCTGATCGGTGCCCTATCTTTGTATTGGGCGCGCATGTGCCTAGATAGGGCGGTGGTCGGGACAGAGCGGCTGTCAGTGAAAGAGCGGCTGCGAGCGAGCGAAGTTAAGTCCAGGTCCTATGTGTACTATTATTCACAGGGGGTGATAATAAGCCTTCTCACCTCCCTGTGAATGATCACAAACGAATGGCAAATAGTTGGTTTTCCAAATTATGGGAGTTTAGTGTCCCTTTAAATTCCCGGTCTTCTATCAATACGTTAAAGGGATAGTTCACTATTCGATGTGAACTATTCCTTTAACACCAGCTTATTAAGGTTCGGAATGGTTTAACCTCATTCATGATGTATAGAGAGCCGATATTGGATCAGAGCATTGCCTTAAAGGGGGCAATAGAGGCGATAGTGTCTGGTAAATATTTATAAAATATAGTTATTGGTTGCTTGTTTTTTTTTTACAGGTACTGAACAAAGTGACTTTTTTCCTTGAAACTTGTATCTTTTAGGTAACACACTTATTTGTGGTCCAGGTTAAGTATAGCCCCAAAAAATTTCCGTGCTAAAATGACTGTAGCCCTGTAATTAATTTGGTTTGAAAAAGCCAAATTCCTGTTCTTTCTATTTCTTCTTCTTCTTTTTCTTCTTCCGTTTTATTCTCCGCTTTTTGGACCGTATCTCCTCCCACAGTTTTTGACTAGACATGAATTCGGTTATAGACGTGCGGGGCATATAGGAGAAGTGGTGCTGTCTTCTAGCTAAGGATCCGCGGAAGCGTTACGGCGTTATCGTTGAATTTCCGGACATTTTTTCCCATAGACTATAATGGTAATAATCCTCAAATGTGTATTTTCAAAACAGTTTTTTCTGGTCATAAATCAAATGGTGATACCCCCACCCCCCCACAACGACCAGGTACACCTACCTACTGATCTACTTATCCATTATGGTGGAAGCCATATTTAAAGGATAACTAAAGTAAAAAACTCATTTAGATTTATCCTCAATAAAAGATAGTTTATGGTTGTAAACACAAAAAAGACATACCCCCTCAACCGACCCGACGTACACACCCTACTGATCTACTTATCCATTACTGTGGCAGCCATACTTAAGGGTAACTAAATTCAAAAAAACTAATTTGGATTATCCTCAATAAAATATAGTTTTATGGTTGTAAACCAAAAAAAGACATACCCCCTCAACCAGACCCAGGTAACACCCACCTACGGATCTACTTATCCATTACTGTGGCAGACATATTTAAAGGGTAACTAAAGTCAAAAAAAACTATTAGATTTATCCTCAATAAATATAGTTTTATGGTTGTAAACAACCAAAAAGACATACCCGCTCAACCAACCCAGGTACCACACACCTACTGATCTACTTTCCTTCCGGTGGCAGACATATTTAAAGGGTAACTAAAGTCAAAAAAAACTAATTTAGATTTATCCTCAATAAATATAGTTTTATGGTTGTAAACACAAAAAAGACATACCCCTCAACCAGACCCAGGAACACACACCTACTGATTTATTTATCCATTACTGTGGCAGCCATACTTAAAGGGTAACTAAAGTCAAAAAAAATAATTTTGATTAATAATAAAAAGGGTTGTTTTTTTAACCCCCATGTGGCACAGTTACATACTACTACTGACCTACCCTCCATTACTGTTGCAGCCATACCTAAAGGTTAACTAAAGTCAAAAAAACAATTTTGACTAATCATCAAAAAAGTTTGTTTTTTAACCCCAACCTGACACAGTACATACACCTACTGATCTACTTATCCATTTGTCACAGCCATTAATAAAGGTAAACTAAGTCAAAAAAATAAATTTTGACCAATCATCAAAAAAGTTTTATTTTAACCCCACGTGGTACAGTTACATACACCTACTGACTATCCCTCCATTACGTGTGCAGCCATACTTAAAGGGTAAACTAAAGTAAAAAAAATGTTTTTGACCAATCATCAAAAAGTTTTTTTTTTTTTTAACCCCCACATGGCACAGGTACATATACCTACTGACCTAACTCTCCATTACTGTGCAGCCTACTAAAGGGTAACTAAAGTCAAAAAAATTTTTTACCAATCATCAAAAAAGTTTTTTTTTTAAACCCCTCAACCTGATCCAGGTACACCATGCCTACTGACCTAACCTTCCATTTCATGGCAACCATATTTAAAGGGTAACTATAGTCAAAATACAAAATGAATACATAACAAAGTTTGTTTTTTTAACCCCCAACCACACAGGTACACACACCTACTGATTACTTTCCATTACTGTGGCAGCCATACTTAAAGGTAACTAAAGTAAAAAAATTATTTGATCATAATCAAAAAAGTTAGTTTTTTAACCCCCACGTGGCACAGTACATACTACTACTGACCTACCTCTCCATTACTGTTGCAGCCATACTAAAGGGTAACTAAAGTAAAAAAATAATTTTGGTCAATAATCAAAAAAGTTAGTTTTTTTAACCCCCACGTGACACAGGTACATACACCTACTGACCTACCTCTATCCATTACTTTGGCACCACATACTTAAAGGGTAACTAAAGTAAAAAAAATAATTTTGGTCAATAATCAAAAAAGTTAGTTTTTTAACCCCCATGTGCACAGGTACATACACCTACTGACCTACCTCTCCATTACTGTTGCAGCCATACTTAAAGGGTAACTAAAGTAAAAAAATAATTTTTGGTCAATAATCAAAAAAGTTAGTTTTTTTAACCCCATGTGCACAGGTACCAAACCTACTGACCTACCTCTCCATTACTGTTGCAGCCATACTTAAAGGGTAACTAAAGTCAAAAATGTTTTTTGACCAATTATCAAAAAGTTTTTTTAACCCCCAACCTGACACAGGTACACAACACCTACTGATCATTATCATTGAAAATGCCACTAATTTTGCCCTAACCATCAGAGTTAGCTTCTGATTGATTAGCACCACTTTGGGCTGGGTACACACAAAAGTTTTTTTTTGTCCCAAACAAGCGTTCACTACAACACTCATCTTCCCAGTTTTGAGTTTTAAAATCTGCACCAAACACCATTTCCCTTCCAAATGCAGCCCTTCAAGCCAAATTCAAAGTTTATACTTAAACTTTCCCTTTCTAGTTAGTATTTTTCCCTTTAAATTGTGTTCCAGGGTGGTAAGTTTTAGCACACCCCGCACTGCACAGTTTACTTTGTACTTCTCCTGAAATTGAATTTAAAGGGGTGACTTTTTACTGCTAGCCGTGGCCAAAATCAGAACTGAATGGCTAGCTAGCAGATATCTTAAAGGAAAACTAAAAATTTTTTTTTTTTCTGCATTTAAACTGAATGTAAGCCACTGATCATTGACTTAGCCTTCTCTAAACTGATCCAATATCAGTATAAAGGTCCAAAGTCCCTATTGGTGGATGAAGTCACACTAGCCAGTGACCCTCAGTGGAGTGTCCTCAGTGATTGATCTGAGATGTTAAGATGTTGAATTGTGTGTTTTCACTCCCATTACCCCCCCAGGTCACCACTTGATCCTACTCTAATGGAGTATCTTAGAGAAGAAAGTGCCATTGATGTGTGCGGAATCACTTTGAGCTTTATCTGTCCTTTAAACTGGGTGACTATAACCAGACTGACATTACACTGAACACATTACAATTCAAATCCAAACACACCCATATATTAAGGTGCTGGATGTTCCACCTGTATGTAAATGTTTGGGGATCGTAGTATTTCTATTAGCAATGGATCATTTATATGGTACGTTAGGGTTTGTGCCTAATTGTGGAAAAATGGAAAATATACACAGTTTTTCCAGATGTAATCTACTGACTCGTGCATACAATACATTTCCCTAGGATTAAATCTCTCACACCCATAGAGGGAAAAGAGGCAGACATTCCCTGTACATGGTGCAGCATATGTTGCCACATGTTGGTTGGTGGAGCTCCCCGAAGTCTCCCAGCAAAGGGAGGTCCTATGGATCTCCACTTGGTCCGTCCGCTTTGGCCAGAAGATTAAGTGGTAAATGTTGCTGACCACCGCATGGCACTTCTCTGTGGTATTGGGCATGAAAGCACCGTCCCCAGACTCTCAGTACAAAAAATCAAGCGTGGTTTGGTCCACCCATAGATCTAGGATGTCCAACCTGCAGTACCGGAGCCGTTATCAGATATTTTGTTCTTAAAGTCACGTTAACCAATGTCCAAGTGTTAACGTGATTTTAAGACACAACGGCAGTTGCGACATTATGCAAAAACTGTGTTGCGCAACTGCCGCACCAATGTACCGAGCAGTTAACACCTTTTAGGTTGGTACACACCAGCCGATTTTATCAGCCGACCGACTGTTTCATGGCACTTTCGGTCGGTTGGCCAAAAACAGCGGCTGGTATTGGCGAGCGGCCGCACCGACCTCGATCATTCGTTCTACCAGATCGTACGAACGAATGATCGGGTGTGTCGCAAAATTATGATCGATCGTGCGGTTCCTCATGGGATCGTTTGCATTTTTGGCCATGGCAGAATTTGCTGCGACCAGCATTTGTCCCTGACGAGCGCTCGCTCAGGACAAATAGTCCCTCGGTGTGTACACACCTTAGACGTAATCTCTAATGCTAGCAGATAGCTGGAGTTAAAGATTCACAAAAGGCAAACTCCATTCGCAATGCACAGAAACCACTATGGTTAATGCATTGCCTAAAGGGGCAATAGAGAGTGATAGCGGCTCTTGGTACATAGCCCTGTATAACGCCCAACAATAAAATGTTTCATTTAAATCATTAACTATAACGGTTGGGGGCAACGGTTTGGTGTCTGGGAATTGGAACTGATGCAATTGAGGGTGCAAATGTTTGCCCGTGATATTAATCTGCAGCAGCCAATCGGATTTTTGATCTTTTATAATAACCTAACATCTGATTGGTCCCACAGGGACATTTCTGCACCTTTAATTGCATTAGCCCCTAAATTGTGACCTGCACTAAAGGAAGGGAAGTGGCGCCATTAATTCGATTTCCAATAAAGTAGATTTTGAATAAAGGATCTTACAGCAGGGGTAGCGTAGTACACTGTAATAGTAAGACGTGTGTTCCAAAATGCTATCAATGTTTTGTTTTGTTTCCTTATTTTGTCTCCATGTTTATTATGATAACGACTGATCTCCTGATACCAGACCCCAGCCTGTCCATCAGGTATCCCTGTCCCCCTATCGCTGGGCTACTCTCGGTGCTCTCGGCGCTCTCCTACCCTGTCATTCCCCACTATACTGGCTCAATTCAAATGTTGGTAAGATTTGTCTGTACTCCAGCCAGTCAACCCCATAAATCAATATCAGAGCATGTGCTGTAGATATCTCTAGCTGCAATTACTCAGTGAGTTCCTGTTTCTTTAAAGGGAAGTGACTATGGAAAAACTGGTTGAGCCAGCGAGAGAGCTGCAAATGTAAAGTGCTGGGAGACTCTCGCCTTCCATGGATAAGGATGGTCAGTCCCACTCCAACAGGCACAGGGGGAACATGAAATGAAAGGCTGCAATATAACCCTCACTCCCATGAAGACTCCAACAGCCGACAGAAGGAAGATCTTCTGCGTTGCTATTCGCCGTGATCTTACTTCATCAAGTCTGTCCAGGTAAGTGCACATTGTCTATAGGGCAGACCCAGGGAGGATGTATAAGATGCTGGCAGGCTGCAATCATCATTAACCACCCGGGTTTAAATTCCTTCACGCCCTGCTTGCTGTATAATGCACTAGGAAGGGAATAGCATGGGGCAGGCCTGTTCTCAGTGAATGCTGGGAGTTGTAGTCTAAACAATATTATATTTTTTAATGTTTAAGTAATAAATACAAAGCCTGAGCCATAGCGGTGGATCTGTAGATGTTTAACCACTTCTGCTTTTATGTTCATGAAAGAAAATGACAACCCAGTGTGTGTCATTGTCTCTGTAACTGTCATCAGTGTGAATTACGTCCATCAATCAGGTAGAACTGCTCTGTCGAGGAATTTAACACCCTTTGCATACCAGTAGTACAAAAGGGAATAAAGGCCAGCATCCCCTCCAGGCCTGTATCGACTGCAGTTTTGCAATTGCTCTGGACTACATCTCCCAGCAACCCCTGGCAGCCTTTGTTTTGCAGCTCAACAAGTTGCAGGATAGAATATTCGATTAGACACATTGCAGCAGATATCCTGTATCTCTGTCTGTGACAGCGGGTTAATCCGGGTAATCCCAGCATTACGTATAGAGTGATATATTGTTACTGTATATTAAAGGGCTACATACCATGAAAGGTTTAGCCTGCACATGGTTGACTGATAATGTATCACGCTCATATTTCAGGGACAGGCGGACTGTTTTCAGCCTAATGTACTGTAGAGATTCTTTATGGTACATCCAACAAAAGCTTTCATGATTATAATAGAAAGATTAATTGTGAGCTGATACTATCACTCGCGTTAAGGTGGCCATAGACGTACCAATCTCAGTTGTAAGGTGCGGAGATTACGATCGTATTGCCCAACAAAAACTATAGGGGAAAAAATTGTCCAATCAGACTGACAATCATAGTATACCTGCGATCGCTGTGTGTATGGTCACCATAGCTTATTTAAAATGATTAAAAGGACAAGTTAAATCTCTGAACTACACAGAATCAAGAACAGGTGAGACGCAGATTGGGCTTTTAATCAATTTCATTGCTGTGGCTGGTGGAAATGTGCCTTATTAGCATGGGACATTCTAGACCCACACTTTAGTCACTGACTGTTATGTTCTTGCACATGCTCAGTCCTGAATTACTATCACCGCAGGTTACTGCCCATGGTGACTATTGTGTTAAACAGATGATCGAATGCACTTGCAACTGTTAAAAAACAGCCGATTGCTGGTTTGGAGGGGGGGACCAGAGCAAGGCCAAGGCCACACTCCAGTGTTCTTGCGCATTGGACGTGCATGCACAATTGGGCACGTTAATGGTGTGTGTTTGGTCGCTGCCCTCCAATTTGACAACATTGTGCAATTGTAATTAAACGCAATTGCGGAAAAATGCAGGTTGCATGTGCAGCACAACGCAGGGGAGTCCCTGGTGTGTGATCGATCGCATGTTAAAACGTGGCTCTGTGGCCTACGGCGCGATTGTTTCTTACATTCGAAAGCATGCAATTTCGGGTGTGTTGGAAGTGTGCATCATTTTGCATTTTTATGCACAATCACAGTCGATTTCCCATCTCAAAAGAGAAATCGCAAGTCAAACCGTACAGATCGCATGCAAATCGTCACCGTATCACACGTGCAATTGGGTGCACTTGCGTAAGTGCTTCCTGTGCGATGCAGTGTGGCTGTGCCCTAAGGTGGGGCCTGATAGGCGGTTTATAGATATAAAACCCGTGTCTCACCAGCAATAGACAAGGTAGTCCAGTTTGTTACCATGTGGTTGCAATATATAATATGTTTGGATGAGGATCTATAAGCTCCGACCTGTGTCCAGGTAACACCAGCCTTTCTAGGTGCTTCCTACTCATTAAATGAGACAGTCACTTCATCGCTCCCCAGCCTCCCTGATGGATACAAATAAGGGTAAGGGCATGGCCCCACTACAGCGCACGCAATCACGAGCGTTATCGAATGCAATGGCGTGCGCGATTCTGTGGCGTTTTTCAGAAACGCATCGATTTTGCCGTTTTGCGTTATGAAACAAATCACAGTCAATTACAAATAATATAAATTACTAGAAACAGATATTACATCCCTTTCCCAAACAGCTGGTGTTGCCACACCATATTGCTCCTTTCAGGTTTTTGTTGCTCAAATCAATATCATTTATTTTATTTGGTTAAACTGTTACAATACATTAGAAATATCATACTTTCTGTAAAAGATTTGTAAGCCTGCCACCATGTCAAGGTAGATTCTTTCAGCAGGGCCCTAACTAACCTACCAAGCCTACAAACTAACTAAAGCTAACCCAACCAAACCAAAATTAAATTAACAACATCATATCTGTTACTAGGGAAAATACTTTTTTTTCTTAACCGGTCAAGGTAAAATTTACTCTGCCATTTGCCGCCTTTCTTCTTCAGTCAGGGGTGCCGCCTGAGACAAATGTTTCACTCTTCCTAATGGTAGATGTGGCCCTATCAAGCCGTTGAAATCACATTGAAAGCACATTGACAGAAAGGTTATAGTAAGTGTAATAGTGATCACTTGTGGTTTGGGTGCACTTACAAAGGGTAGATTTCCCCAAAACATGCTGTACTAGTGCGAACCGAATCCCCCCCCCCCTCTTTCTCTTTTTTCACTCACTCTCTCCTCAGCAGTGTCATCATCCATCCTCGCGACAGACAGAGGGAAGAGGGTTCATGATGCAGCACTCGGCTCCTGCGTCCGTGATCCACATGCTTTACATCTGCCGGTTAGTATATAGGATAAACCTTTCACGTCAAACCTCGCCGCTCTCCTGATCTACGTTGATTTTGTTTGTATTGATGTCCAAAATGCAGAGAGGCAGCATTAAACAGCGGAAAAGTGGGAATACAAGTTTATTCAAAATGTATTCCCTGATTTAAACTTAAAGGGGAACTGTGGTCTCCAAGCCAGTTAAGTTTAAATGAAAGGCCTTCCTACCTTTAAAAGCGATCGAAACCACCTCTCTACGTGCTCCACAGCCCAAGATAATCAGAATGACTGACAAGAAAGTTAATGGGTTCTCCTGCACAGTGCCGCTGGCAAGCACAGACTCAGACACGCTCAGTTGTGAGGGAGACAGAAGTCCCTCCTCCTCGCGAGCACCGCCGAGTGCGGGGCTACATGGGGGTGTAACATAATGGGTCATGGCAACTGGAGGGACCATGGGGTCCATGAGTGGAGAGGGACCAGGGGGGTGCAAAGGGGAGGAGGAGACACAGGACGATTGACTGACAGTTTCAGAGCAGGAAGTGTAGGGGACCTGGTGATGCTGCTGCCATATCACACACAAAATGGTAAATATCTTCAAAACTATGCAAAATATACGATGGAAATATATTGCAAAAATTCTCAGGGGAGCAATTCCTATCAATTTACCTAAAGTCATTTTTGGACCACAGTTCCCTTTATGACTTAATAGGGACATAAGTTTTATGGCCAAATAATAACTTATTTTACATTACCACCCAGACTAACTCACTCACTAGGACACTGTCTGTACTGTTTAATACAGTTATAAAGGACAAAGGACACTTTACAGCATTGAGTTGTGCCCACTTCACACTTCACTACTGTTTTCCCAACCTGCTAGCTTAGTCTAACTGCTATTACTGTTGTGTTATTACTGCGTGATCAGTCTTACTGTGTGCCATTCTGCTGATCGGTCTTACTGTGTGTCCATACTGGTCGATCTACTGCGTGTGCATTACTGCTGGATGTCTTACTGTGTGTGCCATTACGAGATCGATCTTACTGCGTGTGCATTCTGCTGGATCGTCTACTGTGTGTGCATTACTGCTGATCGTCTACTGCGTTGCCATTACTGCTGGATCGATCTTACTGTGTGTGCCATTACGCTGGATCGGTCCTTCTGCTGTGCCATTCTGCTGGATCGGTCTTACTGTGTGTGCCATTACTGCTGGATCGGTTCTACTGTGTGTGCTATCTGCTGGATCGGTCTTACTGTGTGTGCCATACGCTGGATCGGTCTTACGTGTGGCCATTACTGCTGGATCGGTCTTACTGTGTGTGCCATTACTGCGATCGGTCTACTGCGTGTGCTTACTGCTGGATCGGTCTACTTGCGTGTGCCTTCCTGCTGCATCGGTCTTACTCTCGCGTGTGCCATTCTCCTGGATCGTCTTACTGCGTGCGTGTGCCATTACTGCTGGATCAGTCTTACTGGTGTGCCATTCCCGCTGGATCGTCTTACTGCTTTGCCATTCCCGCTGGATCATCTAACTGCGTGTGCCATTCTGCTGGATCATATACTGCGTGTGTCATTAACTGGCTGGATCAGTCTTACTGCGTGGTCCATTACTTGCTGGATCAGTCTTACTTGCGTGTGCCATTCCTGCTGGATCAGTCTTATTGCGTGTGCCATTCCTGCTGGATCAGTCAAACTGCGTGTGCCATTCCTGCTGGATCAGTCTTACTGCGTGTGCCATTCATGCTGGATCAGTCTTACTGTGTGTGCCATTACTGCTGGATCAGTCTTACTGTGTGTGCTATTACTGCTGGATCAGTCTAACTGCGTGTGCCATTACTGTGGATCAGTCTTACGTGCGTGTGCCATTACTACCTGCTGGATCAGTCTAACGTGCGTGTGCCATTACTGCTGGATCAGCTAACTGCGTGTGCCATTCATGCTGGATCGTCTTACTGCGTGTGCCATTTGCTGGATCAGTCTTACTGTGTGTGCCTTCAGCTGGATCAGTTCTTACTCGTGTGCTATTACTGCTGGCTCAGTCTAACTGCGTGTGTCATTCCTGCTGGATCAGTTCTACTGTGTTTGCCATTCATCCTGGATCAGTCTTACTGCGTTTGCCATTACTGCTGGATCAGTCTTACTGCGTGTGCTATTACTGCTGGATCAGTCTAACTGCGTGTGCCATTCATGCTGGATCAGTCTTACTGCATTTGCCATTACTGCTGGATCAGTAAACTGCGTGTGTCATTACTACTGCTGGCTCAGTCTAACTGCATTGCCTTACGCTGGATCGTCTTACTACGCGTGGCCATTGCTGCTGGCACAGTCTAACTGCTGTGCCATTACTGCTTGGATCGGTCTTATACGCGTGTGCCATTACTGCTGAGTCTAACTGCGTGTGCCATTACTGCTGGATCGGTCTTGCTGCATGGTGCCATTACTGCTGGCTCAGTCTAACTGCGTGTGCCATTACTGCTGGATCGGTCTTACTGCGTGTGCCATTACTCTGGCTCGGTCTAACTGCGTGTGCCATTACTGCTGGATCATCTTACTGCGTGTGTCATTACTGCTGGATCGGTCTTACTACTTTGCGTGTGCCATTACTGTTGGATCGGTCTTACTGCTTGTGCCATTGCTGCTGGCACAGTCTAACTGCGTGTGCCATTACTGCTTGGATCGGTCTTCTGCGTGTGCCATTACTGCTGAGTCTAACTGCGTGGCCATTACTGCTGGATCGGTCTTGCTGCATGTGCCATTACTGCTGGCTCAGTCTACTGCTTTTGCCATTACTGCTGGATCGGTCTTACTCGTGTGCCTACTGCTGGCTCGGTCTAACTGCGTGTGCCATTACTGCTGGATCAGTCTTTACTGCGTGTGCCATAACTGCTGGATCGGTCTTACTGCTGTGCCATTACTGTTGGATCGGTCTTACTTAGCTTGTGCCATTACTGCTGGATCGGTCTCACTGCATGTGCCATTACTGCTGGCTCGGTCTTCCAGCGTGTGCCATTACTGCTGCTCTGTCTTACAGCGTGTACCATTACTGCGGCTCGGTCTTACTGCGTATGCTATAACTGCTGGATAGGTCTTACTGTGTGTGTCATTACTGCTGGATCAGTCTTACTGCGTGTGCTATTACTGCTGGATCGGCTTACGCGTGTGCATTACTGTGATCGGCCTTACTGCGTGTGCTTATTACTGCTGGATCATCTTACTCTGTTGTGCCATTACTGCTGGATCGGTCTTACTGCGTGTGCCATTACTGCTGGTCATTCTTCTTGCGTGTGCCATTACTGCTGGCTCATTCTTACTGCGTGTGCCATTACTGCTGTATCAGTCTTACTGCGTGTGCCATTACTGCGTCGTCTTATGCTGTGCCATTACGCGGCTCAGTCTTACGCGTGTGCCATTACTGCTGGATCGTCTTATTGCGTGTGCCATTACTGCTGGATCGGTCTTACTGCGTGTGCCATTACTGCTGGATCGGTCTTACTGTGTGTGGCATTACTGCTGGATCGGTCTTACTGCGTGTGCCATTACTGCTGGATCGGTCTTACTTACTGTGTGTGCCATTACTGCTGGTCGTCTACTGGTGTGCTATGCTGGATCGTCTTACTGGGTGTGCCATTACTGCTGGATCGGTCTTACTGTGTGCCATTACTGCTGGATCGGCTCTTACTGTGTGCCATTACTGCTGGATCGGTCTTACGTGTGTGCCATTACTGCTGACGGTCTTGTGTGTGCCATTACTGCTGGATCGGTCTTACTGTGGTGCCATTACTGCTGGATCGTTTCTACTGAGGCAACTTTAATGAGCTCATTGTTTGAATGAAGGGAAAGGTTTGCAGGCAAAGAGGTAGATTAAAAGAACAAAAACCTTATTTAATGATGTAATGACTAGTGTCATGCTGCACCCATCTTCTAGTAAATTCGATGGTCGTGCAACAGGACCCCAGTTACAACCCGCTCCATGTGAACTGTAGGGATATCCAACTCCCTGCCCTTTATATCACCAGTGACTCACCAGTGAGATTCTGCTGCTTGTTCTAGATAATCTAATCAGCTATAAGATTCCACACCACTCCTACAATATAATACCATATCCAAGAATAAGTGTCTAGGGCTAGCCACGATACGCATTTCCCACTGCTTACGATTGTGTTTTTGCGATTCGTTCAAGAAACAACTGTCAGTGCATTGCAATAAGTGTGGCCACATTGCATTCATTTTCGGAGGGCATGCGATCACTAATATTGCAAAGTTCACGGTAACGTGTGTAAAGCGCATTGCCGCCATCAGACTTTTCTGGGCGCCCCATACTGGCTAAATATCTGGGCCCCGACCATAACACTATCCAACTCAAACACATTACACACAGACTAGAACACATATTAAACAGACACACGGTAGCACACACAATTACACTTATATTACACTTAATTGTTGGAACTCCTACACTGGTAAATCATTGGCATAGACTCTAATGGTTGGAACCCAGACACATGTAAAATCATTGGCACAGACTCTGATAAAAGGTTAGCACAAAGACTGATAAAATAACTTGCACAGACTCTGATAATTGGTTGGCAAACAGCCTGATAAATCATTGCAGCGCAGACTCTGGTAAATGGTTGGCACACAGACTGATAAAATAACTGGCACAAACTGATAATCATTGGCACATAGTTAAATGTTTGGCACCCAGACTCTGGTAAATGGTTGGCACACAGACTGATAAAATCATTTGGCACAGTCCCTTATAAATGGTTGCACACAGACGGATAAAATCATTCACAGTCCCTGATAAATGGTTGGCACACAGACTGATAAAATCATTGGCACAGTCCCTTAAAATGGTTGGCACAGACTGATAAAATCATTGTCACAGTCCCTGATAAATGGTTGGCACACAGACTGATAAAATCATTGTCACAGTCCCTGATAAATGGTTGGCACACGACTGATAAAATCAGTGGCACAGTCCCTGATAAATGGTTAGCCACACAGACTGATAAAATCATTGGCACAGTCCCTTATAAATGTTGGCACACAGACTGATAAAATCATTGGCACAGTCCCTTATAAATGGTTGGCACACAGACTGATAAATCATTGTCACATTCCCTGATAAATGGTTGGCACACAGACTGTAAAATCAGTGGCACAGTCCCTTATAAATGGTTGGCACACAGACTGATAAAATCATTGGCACAGTCCTTATAAATGGTTGGCACACAGACTGATAAATCATTGTCACAGTCCCTGATAAATGGTTGCACACAGACTGATAAAATCGTGGCACAGTCCCTTATAAATGGTTGGCACACGACTGATAAAATCATTGGCACGTCCCTTATAAATGGTTGGCACACAGACTATAAAATCATTGTCACAGTCCCGATAAATGGTTGGCACACAGACTGATAAAATCAGTGGCACAGTCCCTTATAATGGTTGGCACACAGACTGATAAAATCATTGGCACAGTCCTTATAAATGGTTGCACACAGACTGTAAAACCATTGTCACAGTCCCTGATAAATGGTTGGCACACAGACTGATAAAATCATTGTCACAGTCCCTGATAAATGGTTGGCACACAGACTGATAAAATCAGTGGCACAGTCCCTATAATGGTTAGCACACAGACGGATAAAATCATTGGCACAGTCCCTTATAAATAGTGGCACACAGACTGATAAAATCAGTGGCACAGTCCCTGATAAATGGTTGGCACCAGACTGATAAAATCATTGTCACAGTCCCTTATAAATGGTTGGCACACAGACTGATAAATCATTGTCATCCTTATAATGGTTGGCACACGACTGATAAAATCATTGGCACAGTCCCTTATAATGGTTGGCACACAGACTGATAAAATCCTTGTCACAGTCCCTTATAATGGTTGGCACCAGACTGATAATCATTGTCACAGTCCCTGATAAATGGTTGGCACACAGACTGATAAATCCTTGTCACAGTCCCTTATAAATGGTTGGCACCCAGTCAGATAAAATGATTGGCAAAGACTCTGAAAAGTGGTTGGCACACACACTGATGAAATCATTGGCACAGACTCTGAAAAATGGTTGACACACAGACTGATAAAATCATTGGCACAGTCCCTTATAAATGGTTGGCACACAGACTGATAATCATTGTCACAGTCCCTGATAAATGGTTGGCACACAGACTGATAAATCAGTGGCACTCCCTATAAATGGTTGGCACACAGACTGATAAAATGATTGGCACAGTCCCTTATAAATGGTTGGCACACAGACTGATAAAACCATTGTCACGTCCCTGATAAATGGTTGGCACCAGACTGATAAAATCATTGTCACAGTCCCTGATAAATGGTTGGCACACAGACTGATAAAATCAGTGCACATCCCTGATAAATGGTTGGCACACGACTGATAAAATCATTGTCACAGTCCCTGATAAATGGTTGGCACACAGACTGATAAAATCAGTGGCCAGTCCCTGATATGGTTGGCACACAGACTGATAAAATCATGGCACAGGTCTATAAATAGTTGGCACACAGACTGATAAAATCATTGGCACAGTCCCTGATAAATGGTTGGCACACAGACTGATAAAATCCTTTGTCAGTCCCTTATAAATGGTTGGCAAACAAAAAAAAAAACCAAAAAACAACCGTCAATAAAATGATTGCATTACCAATGATTTTATCAGTGTGTGTGCCAACCACTTTTCAGAGTCTGTGCCAATCATTTTATCTGACTGGGTGCCAACCATTTATCAGGGACTGTGACAATGATTTTATCAGTCTGTGTGCCAACCATTTATCAGGGACTGTGCCAATGATTTTATCAGTCTGTGTGCCAACCATTTATAAGGGACTGTGCCACTGATTTTATCAGTCTGTGTGCCAACCATTTATCAGGGACTGTGACAATGATTTTATCAGTCTGTGTGCCAACCATTTATAAGGGACTGTGCCAATGATTTTATCAGTCTGGGTGACAACTATTTATAAGGGACTGTGCCAATGATTTTATCAGTCTGTGTGCTAACCATTTATCAGGGACTGTGCCACTGATTTTATCATCGTCTGTGCCAACCATTTATCAGGGACTGTGACAATATTTTATCAGTCTGTGTGCCAACCATTTATAGGGACTGTGCCAATGATTTTACGTCTGTGTGCCAACCATTTACCAGAGTCTGTGCCAAAGATTTTATCAGTCTGTGTGCCAACCATTTACCAGAGTCTGGGTGCCAAACATTTAACTATGTGCCAATGATTTTATCAGTTTGTGCCAGTTATTTTATCAGTCTGTGTGCCAACCATTTACCAGAGTCTGTGCCAATGATTTTATCAGTCTGTTTGCCAACCAATTATCAGAGTCTGTGCAAGTTATTTTATCAGTCTTTGTGCTAACCTTTTATCAGAGTCTGGGTGCCAAACATTTATCTGTGTGCCAATGATTTTATCAGAGTATGGCTGCTAACCTTTTATCAGAGTCTGTGCCAATGATTTTACATGTGTCTGGGTCCAACCATTTAGAGTCTATGCCAATGATTTACCAGTGTAGGAGTTCCACAATTAAGTGAATATAATGTAATTGTGTGTGCTACAGTGTGTCTGTTTAATATGTGTTCTAGTCTGTGTGTAATGTTTGAGTTGGTACGTGTTATGGGTCGGGGGCCCAGTAATTATTACCCAGTTGGGGCACAGAAAAGTCTGATGGCGGCAATGGCTTTACACACGTTACCGTGAACTTTGCAATATTAGTGATCGCATGCCCTCCGAAAATGAATGCAATGTGGCCACACTTATTGCAATGCACTGACAGTTGTTTCTTGAACGAATCGCAAAACACAATCGTAAGCACGTGGGAAATGCGCTATGTGGGCCTAGCCCTAGACACATTTATTCTTGGATATGGTATATATTTAGGATTGGGTGGGAATCTTATAGCTGATTAGATTATCTAGAACAAGCCCAGATCTCCACCTGGTGAGTCACTGTGAATATAAAGGTCAGGGAGTTGGATATCCCTACAGTTCACATGGAGCGGGTTGTAACGGGGGTCCTGTTGCACGACCATCGAATTATCCTAGAAGATGGTGCAGCATGACACTAGCATTACCATCATTAAATAGGTTTTTGTTCTTTTTAATCTACCTCTTGCCTCAAAACCTTTCCTTCATTCAAACAATGAGCTCATTAAATTGCCTCAGTAAGACCGATCCCAGTAATGGCACACACAGTAAGACCGATCCAGCAGTAATGGCCACACAGTAAGACCGATCCAGCAGTAATGGACACCACTTAAACCGTCCAGCAGTATGGCACACACAGTAAGACGATCCAGCATAATGGCACACACAGTAAGACCGATCCAGCAGTAATGCACACAGTAAGACCGATCAGCATAATGCAACACAGTAAGACGATCCAGCAGTAATGGCACACACAGTAGACCGATCCCAGCAGTAATGGCACACACAGTAAGACCGATCCAGCATGTATGCCACACAGTAAGACCGATCCAGCAGTAATGCACACACAGTAAACCGATCCACATAAGCACACACAGTAAGACCGATCCAGCAGAATGGCACACGCATAAGACGAGCCAGCAGTAATGGCACACGCAGTAAGACTGACCAGCAGTAATGGCACACGCATTAGACTGATACAGCAGTAATGGCACACGCATAAATGAGCCAGCAGTAATGGCACACACAGTAAGAATGAGCCAGCAGTAATGGCAACACCAGTAAGACCGATCCAGCAGTAATGGCACACGCATTAGACGATCCAGCAGTAATGCAACAGCGCAGTAAGGCCGATCCAGCAGTAATAGCACACGCAGTAAGGACGATCCAGCAGTAATGCACAGCAGCGTAAGACGATCCAGCAGTAATGACACACACAGTAAGACCTATCCAGCAGTTATAGCATACGCATAAGACCGAGCCAGCAGTAATGGTACACACAGCTGTAAGACAGAGCCAGCAGTAATGGCACACGCTGGAAGACCGAGCCAGCAGTAATGGCACATGCAGTGAGACCGATCCAGCAGTAAATGGCACAGCAGTAAGACCGATCCAACAGTAATGGCACACGCAGTAAGACCGATCCAGCAGTAATGGCAGCACACGTAAGACTGATCCAGCATTAATGGCACACGCATTAGACCGAGCCAGCAGTAATGGCACACGCAGTAAGACCGATCCAGCAGTAATGGCACACGCAGTTAGACTGAGCCAGCAGTAATGGCACATGCAGCAAGACCGATCCCAGCAGTAATGGCACACGCAGTTAGACTCAGCAGTAATGGCACACGCAGGTAAACCGATCCAAGCAGTAATGGCACACGCAGTTAGACTGTGCCAGCAGCAATGGCACAACGCAGTAAGACCGATCCAGCAGTAATGGCACATGCAGTTAAGCGAGCCAGCAGTAATGACACACGCATTTAGACTGATCCAGCAGTAAGGCAAATGCAGTAAGACGATCCAGCATGAATGGCACACCGTTAGACTGATCCAGCAGTAATAGCACACCGCAGTAAGACTGATCCAGCAGTAATGGCAACGCAGTAAACGATCAGTAATGGCACACAGTTAGACTGATCCAGCAGGAATGACACACGCAGTTGACTGAGCCAGCAGTAATAGCACACGCAGTAAGACGATCCAGCATGAATGGCACACACGTAAGACTGATCCGACTGAATGGCACACGCAGTAAACCGATCCAGCATGATATGGCACACGCTTTAGACTGATCCAGCAGTAATGGCACACGCAGTTAGACTATCCAGCAGTAATGGCACACGCAGTAAGACTGATCCAACAGTAATGGCACACGCAGTTAGACTGATCCAGCAGTAATAGCAACACACAGTTAGACTGATCCAGCAGTAATGCACACACCAGTAAGACTGATCCAGCATGAAGGCCACGCAGTAAGACTGATCCAGCAGAATGGCACCGCAGTTGACTGATCACAGGAATGGCACACGCAATAAGACTGATCCAGCAGGAATGCCCACACGCAGTAAGACTGATCCAGCAGTAATGGCACACCACGTAAGACTGATCCAGCAGTAATGACACACGCAGTAAAATACTGATCCAGCAGGAATGGCACACGCAGTTAGACGGATCCAGCGGGAATGGCAAACGCAGTAAGACTGATCCAGCGGGAATGGCACACACAGTAAGACTGATCCGCAGTAAATGGCCACCAGTAAGACTGATCCAGCGGGAATAATGGCACACGCAGTAAGACTGATGCAGCATGAATGGCCACGCAGTAAGACCGATCCAGCAGTAATATGCACACGCAGTAAGACCGATCCAGCAGATGGCACACACAGTAAGACGATCCAGCATAATGGCACACACAGTAAGACCGATCCAGCAGTAATGGCACACACAGTAGAAACAGACGATCCAGCAGTAATAGCACACACAGTAAGACCGATCCACAGTAATAGCAAAGCACACACATTAAGACCGATCCAGCGTAATGCACACGCAGTAAGACGATCCAGCATTAATGGCACACACAGTAAGACGATCCAGCAGTAATGGCACACACAGTAAGACCGATCCAGCAGTAATGAGCACACACAGTAAGACCGATCCAGCAGTAATAGCACACACAGTAAGACCGATCCAGCAGTAATGGCACACACAGTAAGACCGATCCAGCAGAAATGGCACACGCAGTAAGACCGATCCAGCAGTAATGGCACACACAGTAAGATCGATCCAGCAGTAATGGCACACGCAGTGACCGATCCAGCAGTAATGGCACCCACAGTAAGACCGATCCAGCAAATGCACACAGTAAGATCGATCCAGCAGTAATGGCCACCGAAGATCGATCCAGATGGCACACGCAGTAAGATCGATCCAGCAGTAATCACACAGTAAGACCGATCCAGCTAATGGCACACACATAAGACTGATCCAGCATAATAACACACACAGTAATAGCAGTTAGACTAAGCTAGCAGGGTTGGAAAACAGTAGTGAATGTGGTAGTGCACAACTCAATTGCTGTAAAGTGTCCTTGTGTCCTTTATACTGTATTAAACAGTACAGACAGTGTCCTAGTGAGTGAGTTGAGTCTGGTGTGTGTAATGTAAAATAAGTTATTATTTGGCCATAAAACTATTTCCCTATTAGTCATTAAAAGGGAACTGTGGTCCAAAAATGACTTTAGGTAAATTGATAGGAATTGCTCCCTTAGAATTTTTGCAATATATTTCCATCGATATTTTGCATAGTTTTGAAGATATTTACATTTTGTGTGTGATATGGCAGCAGCATCACCAGGTCCCCTACACTTCCTGCTCTGAAACTGTCAGTCATCTGTCCTGTGTCTCCTCCTCCCCTTTGCACCCCCCCTGGTCCCTCCCACTCATGGACCCCATGGTCCCTCCGTTGCCATGACCCATTATGTTACACCCCCATAGCCCCATGTACCCCGCCCACTCGCGGGTGCTCGCGAGGAGGAGGGACTTCCTGTCTCCCTCACACACTGAGCGTGTCTGAGTCTGTGCTTGCCAGCGGCACTGTGCAGAGAACCCATTAACTTTCTGGTCAGTCATTTCTGTATATCTTGGGCTGTGGAGCACGTAGAGAGGTGGTTGATCCTCGTTTTAAAGGTAGGAAACTGGCCTTTCATTTAAACTTAACTGGCTTGGAGCCCACAGTTCCCCTTTAAGTTTAAATCAGGGAAATACATTTCTGAATAAACTTGTATTCCCACTCCTTCCGCTGTTTAATGCTGCCTCTCTGCTTTTGGCCTCAATACAAAACATCAACGTAAGATCAGGAAGCAGGCGAGGTTTGACGTGAAAGGTTTATCCTATATACTAACCGGCAGATGTAAGCATGTGGATCACGGACGCAGAGCCCGAGTGTCTGCATCATGACCCTCTTCCCTCTGTCTGCTGCGAGGTGGATGATGACACTGCTGAGGAGGAGAGTGAGTGAAAAAGAGAAAGAGAAGGGGGGGGGATTCGGTTCGCACTAGTACAGCATGTTTTGGGGAAATCTAACCCTTTGTCAAGCACCCAAACCACAAGTGATCACTATTTACACTTACTATAACCTTTCTGTCAATGTGCTTTCAATGTGATTTCAACGGCTTGATCAGGGCCACATCTACCATTAGGAAGAGTGAAACATTTTGTCTCAGGCGGCACCCCTGACGAAGAAGAAAGGCGGCAAATGGGCAGTAAATTTTTACCTTGACCGGTTAAGAAAAAAAGTATTTTCCCTAGTAACAATATGATGTTTGTTAATTTAATTTGTTTGGTTGGGTTAGCTTTAGTTGTTTGTTAGGCTTGGTTAGGTTTAGTTAGGGCCCTGCTGAAAGAATCTACCTTGACATGGTGGCAGGCTTACAAATCTTTTACAGAAGTATGATATTTCTAATGTATTGTAACAGTTAAACCAACATAAAATAATGATATTTGATTTGAGCAACAAAACCTGAAAGGAGCAATTGGTAGTGGCAACACCAGCTGTTTGGGAAAGGGATGTAATATCTGTTTCTAGTAATTTATATTATTGTAATTGACTGTGATTTGTTTCCATAACGCAAAACGGCAAAATCGCATGCGTTTCTGAAAAACGCACAAAATCGCGCACGCCATTGCATTCGATAACGCTCGTGATTGCGTGCGCTGTAGTGGGGCATGCCCTTATGACCTTATTTGTATCCATCAGGGAGGCTGGGGAGCGATGAAGTGACTGTCTCATTAATGAGTAGGAAGCACCTAGAAAGGCTGGTGTTACCTGGACACAGGTCGGAGCTTATAGATCCCCATCCAAACATATTATATATTGCAACCACATGGTAACAAACTGGCACTACCTTGTCTATTGCTGGTGAGACATGGGTTTTTAATCATAAACCGCCTATCAGGCCCCACCTTAGGGCACAGCCACACTGCATCGCACAGGAAGCACTTACGCAAGTGCACCCAATTGCACGTGTGATTACGGTGATTTGCATGCGATTTCTGTGTTTGCCTTGCGATTTCTTCTTTTGGATGGGAAATCGCATGTGATTGTGCATAAAAATGCCGCAAATGGATGCACTCTTCCAACACACCCGAAATTGCATGCTTTCGTGCATTGCGATGATTCTAATGTTAAACCAAAAAACTGCATGCGCAAATGTAAGGAAATCGCTAGGCCACAGAGCCACGTTTTAACATGCGATCTGATCACACACCAGGGTGCTCCCCTGCGTTGTGCTGCACATGCAACCTGCATTTTTCCGCAATTGCGTTTAATTACAATTGCACAATGTTGTCAAATTGGAGGGCACGCCAACAACACACCATTAACGTGCCACACTTGTGCATGCACGTCCAATGCGCTAAGACACTGGAGTGTGGCCTTGGCCTTGCTCTGGTCCCCCTCACAAACCAGCAATCGTCTGTTTTTAACAGTTGCAAGTGCATTCGATCATCTGTTTAACACAATAGTCACCAGTGGGCAGTAACCTGCGGTGATAGTAATTCAGGACTGAGCATGTGCAAGAAGCATAACAGTCAGTGACTAAACTTTGTGGGTCTAGAATGTCCCATGCTAATAAGGCACATTTCCCACCAGCCACGCAAAATGACATTGATATAAAAGCCAAATCTGCGTCTCACCTGTCTCTGATTCTGTGTAGTTCAGAGATTTAACTTGTCTTTTTTAATCATTTAAAAATAAGCTATGGTGACCATACACACAGCGATCGCAGGTATACTATGATTGTCAGTCTGATTGGACAATTTTTTTCCCTATAGTTTTTGTTGGCCAATACGATCGTATGATCTCCGCACCTTACAACTGAGATTGGTACGTCTATGGCCACCTTAACGCGAGTGATCAGTATCAGCTCACAATTAATCTTCTCTATTATAATCACGGAAAGCTTTGTTGGATGTACCATAAAGAATCTCTACAGATACATTAGGCTGCAAAACAGTCCGCCTGTCCCTGAAATATGACGTGATACATTATCAGTCAACCATGTGCAGGCTAACCCTTCATGGTAGTAGCCCTTTAATATATAGTAACAAATATATCACTCTATACGTAATGCTGGGATTACCCGGGATTAACCCGCTGTCACAGACAGAGATACAGTACTGCTGCAATGTGTCTAATCAGAATATTCTCTACCTGCAACTTGTTGAGCGCAAAACAAAGGCTGCCAGGGGTTGCTGGGAGATGTAGTCCAAGAGCAATTGCAAAACTGCAGTCGATACAGGCCGTGAGGGGATGCTGGCCTTTATTCCCTTTTGTACTCCTGGTATGCAAAGGGTTTAAATTCCTCGACAGGCAGTTCTACCTGATTGATGGACGTAATTCACACTGATGACAGTTACAGAGACATGACACACACTGGGTTGTCATTTTCTTTCATGAACATAAAAGCAGAAGTGGTTAAACATCTACAGATCCACCGCTATGGCTCAGGCTTTGTATTTATTACGTTAAACATTAAAAAATATAATATTGTTTAGACTACAACTCCAGCATTCACTGAGAACAGGCCTGCCCCATGTATTCCCTTCCCTATGCATTATACAGCACAGCGGGCGTGAAGGAATTAAAACCCGGGTGGTTAATGATGATTGCAGCCTGCCAGCATCTTATACATCCTCCCTGGGTCTGCCCTATAGACAATGTGCACTTACCTGGACAGACTTGATGAAGTAAGATCACGGCGAATAGCAACGCAGAAGATCTTCTCTGTCCAGGCTTTTGATTCTTCATGGGAGTGAGGTTATATCTGCAGCCTTTCATTTCATGTTCCCCCTGTGCCGTTGAGTGGGACTGACCATCCTTATCCATGGAAGGCGAGAGTCTCCCAGCACTTTACATTTGCAGCTCTCTCGCTGGCTCAACCAGTTTTTTCCATAGTCACTTCCCTTTAAAAGAAACAGGAACTCACTGAGTAATTGCAGCTAGAGATATCTACAGCACATGCTCTGATATTGATTTATGGGGTTGACTGGCTGGAGTACAGACAATTCTTACCAACATTTGAATTGATCCAGTATAGTGGGGAATGACAGGGTAGGAGCGCCGAGAGCACCGAGAGTAGCCCAGCGATAGGGGACAGGATACCTGATGGACAGGCTGGGGTCTGGTATCAGGAGATCAGTCGTTTCATAATAACATGGAGACAAATAAGGAAACAAAACAAACATTGATAGCATTTTGGAACACACGTCTTACTATTACAGTGTACTACGCTACCCCTGCTGTAAGATCCTTTATTCAAAATCTACTTTATTGGAAATCGAATTAATGGCGCCACTTCCCTTCCTTTAGTGCAGGTCACAATTTAGGGGCTAATGCAATTAAAGGTGCAGAAATGTCCCTGTGGGACCAATCAGATGTTAGGTTATTATAAAAATTCAAAAATCCGATTGGCTGCTGCAGATTAATATCACGGGCAAACATTTGCACCCTCAATTGCATCAGTTCCAATTCCCAGACACCAAACCGTTGCCCCCAACCGTTATAGTTAATGATTTAATGAAACTTTTATTGTTGGGCGTTATACAGGGCTATGTACCAGAGCCGCTATCACTCTCTATTGCCCCCTTTAGGCAATGCATTAAACCAATAGTGGTTTTCTGTGCATTGCGAATGGAGTTTGCCTTTTGTGAATCTTTAACTCCACTATCTGCTAGCATTAGAGATTACGTCTAAGGCTGTGTACACACCCAGGGACTATTTGTCCTGAGCGAGCGCTCGTCAGGGACAAATGCTGGTCCCAGCAAATTCTGCCATGGCCAAAAATGCAAACGATCCCATGGGAACCGCACGATCGATCATAATTTTGCGACACACCCGATCATTCGTTCGTACGATCTGTAGAACGAATGACGAGTCGGTCGCGGCCGCTCGCCCAATACCAGCCGCTGTTTTTGGCCAACCGACCGAAAGTGCCATGAAACAGTCGGTCGGCTGAAAATATCGGCTGGTGTGTACCCAACCTAAAGGTGTTAACTGCTCGGTAACATTGGTTGCGGCAGTTGCGCAACACAGTTTTTTGCATAATGTCGCAACTGCCGTTGTGTCTTAAAATCACGTTAACACTTGGTACATTGGTACGTGACTTTAAGACACAAATATCTGATAACGGCTCTCGGTACTGCAGGTTGGACATCCTAGATCTATGGGTGGACCAACCAAACGCTTTATTTTTGTACTGAGAGTCTGGGGACGGTGCTTTCATGCCCAATACCACAGAGAAGTGCCATGCGGTGGTCAGGAACATCTTTACCACTTAATCTTCTGGCCAAAGCTGGACGGACCAATGGAGATCCATAGGACCTCCCTTTGCTGGGAGACTTCGGGGAGCTCCCACCAACCAACATGTGGCAACATATGCTGCCACCATTGTACAGGGAATGTCTGCCTCTTTTCCCTCTATGGGTGTGAGAGATTTAATCCTAGGGAAAGTATTGTATGCACAGTCAGTAGATTTACATCTGGAAAAACTGTGTATATTTTCCATTTTTCACAATTAGGCACAAACCCTAACGTACCATATAAATGATCCATTGCTAATAGAAATACTACGATCCCCAAACATTTACATACAGGTGGAACATCCGCACCTTAATATGGGTGTGTTTGGATTTGAATTGTAAATGTGTTCAGTGTAATGTCAGTCTGGTTATAGTCACCCAGTTTAAAGGACAGATAAAGCCTAAAGTGATTCCGCACACGATCAATGGCACTTTCTTCTCTAAGATACTCCATTAGAGTAGGATCAAGTGGTGACCTGGGGGGTAAATGGGAGTGAAACACACAATTCAACATCAACATCTCAGATCAATCACTGAGGGACACTCCACTGAGGGTCACTGGCTAGTGTGACTTCATCCTATCCCCAATAGGGACTTTGGAACCTTTATACTGTTATATTGGATCAGTTTAAGAAGCTAAGTCAATGATCAGTGGCTTACATTCAGTTAAATAAATGCAGAAAAAATTCTTTAGTTTTCCTTAAGATATCTGCTAGCTGCCATTCAGTTCTGATTTTGAGGCCACGGCTAGCAGTAAAAAGTCACCCCTTTAAATTCAATTTCAGGAGAATACAAAGTAAACTGTGCAGTGCGGGGTGTGCTAAAACTTACCACCCTGGAACACAATTAAAGGGAAAAATACTAACTAGAAAGGGAAAGTTTAAGTATAAACTTTGAATTTGCTTGAAGGGCTGCATTATGGAAGGGATATGTGTGTTTGGTTGCAGATTTTAAAACTCAATAACGGGAATTAATGAGTTTGTAGTGAACGCTTGTTTGGGACAAAAAAAAACTTTGTGTGTACCCCAGCCCAAAGTGGTGCTAATCAATCAGAAAGCTAACATCTGATTGGTTAGGGGCAAAATTAGTGGCATTTTCAATGTATAATGATCAGTAGGTTTGTGTACCTGTGTCAGGTTGGGGGTTAAAAAAACTTTTTTGATAATTGGTCAAAAAACATTTTTGACTTTAGTTACCCTTTAAGTATGGCTGCAACAGTAAGGGAGGTAGGTCAGTAGGTGTGGTACCTGTGCCACGTGGGGGTTAAAAAAACTAACTTTTTTGATTATTGACCAAAATTATTTTTTTTACTTTAGTTACCCTTTAATATGCTGCAACAGTAATGGAGAGGTAGGTCAGTAGGTTATGTACCTGTGCCATGTGGGGGTTAAAAAAACTAACTTTTTTGATTATTGATCAAAATTATTTTTTTTTACTTTAGTTACCCTTTAAGTATGGCTGCGAAGTAATGGATAAGTAGATCAGTAGGTGTATGTACCTGTGTCAGGTTGGGGGTTAAAAAAAACAAACTTTTTTGATTATTAGTCAAAAAATTTTTTTTTGACTTTAGTTACCCTTTAGTATGGCTGCAACAGTAATGGAGGGGTAGGTCAGTAGTAGTATGTAACTGTGCCACATGGGGGTTAAAAAACACACCTTTTTTATTATTAATCAAAATTAATTTTTTGACTTTAGTTACCTTTAAGTATGGCTGCCACAGTAATGGATAAATAATCAGTAGGTGTGTGTTCCTGGTCTGGTTGAGGGGGTATGTCTTTTTTGTGTTTACAACCATAAAACTATATTTTATTGAGGATAAATCTAAATTAGTTTTTTTTGACTTAGTTACCCTTTAAATATGCTGCCACCGTAATGGATAAGTAGATCATGTAGTGTGTGTACCTGGGTCTGGTTGAGCGGGTATGTCTTTTTTGTGTTTACAACCATAAAACTATATTTTTTGAGGTAAATCTAAATTAGTTTTTTTGACTTTAGTTACCCTTTAAATATGCTGCCACATAATGCATAAGTAGATTAGTATGGTGTGTGTACCTGGTTCTGTTTGAGGGGGTATGTCTTTTTTGTGTTTTACAACCATAAAACTATCTTTTATTGAGGATAAATCTAAATTAGTTTTTTTGACTTTAGTACCTTTAAATATGGCTGCCACAGTATGCTAAGTAGATTAGTAGGTGTGTGTACTGGGTCTGGTTGAGGGGGTATGTCTTTTTTTGTGTTTAAACCATAAAACTATCTTTTATTGAGGATAAATCTAAATAGTTTTTTTGACTTTAGTTATCCTTTAAATATGGCTTCCACCATAATGGATAAGTAGATCAGTAGGTGTGTGTACCTGGATCTGTGTGGG
>JAACNH010003523.1:0-28519 GCA_019447015.1 Hymenochirus boettgeri
CTCCCTTCCCAACTTCACAACCCAATCAGATCTCTCACCTATAGTGACTTATAGTAAAAAGCTAAACACAGACAGTGGTACTCACAGATCCTCTCAATAGGATAACACACTGACATATGTATCAGGGATCTCTAATTCTAACACCTACAAGCAGTGTGTGTGATACATTGTATCAATGTCACTAATTCTATCACCTACAAGCAGTGTGTGTGATACATTGTATCAATGTCACTAATTCTATCACCTACAAGCAGTGTGTGTGATACATTGTATCAATGTCACTAATTCTAACACCTACAAGCAGTGTGTGATACATTGTATCAATGTCACTAATTCTATCACCTACAAGCAGTGTGTGATACATTGTATCAATGTCACTAATCAACACCTACAAGCAGGTGTGTGATACATTGTATCAATGTCTCTAATTCTAACACCTACAAGCAGTGTGTGATACATTGTATCAATGTCACTAATTCTATCACCTACAAGCAGTGTGTGTGATACATTGTATCAATGTCACTAATTCTAACACCTACAAGCAGTGTGTGTGATACATTGTATCAATGTCTCTAATTCTAACACCTACAAGCAGTGTGTGTGATACATTGTATCAATGTCACCAATTCTATCACCTACAAGCAGTGTGTGATACATTGTATCAATGTCACTAATTCTAACACCTACAAGCAGTGTGTGTGATACATTGTATCAATGTCACTAATTCTACACACTACAAGCATGTGTGTGATACATTGTATCAATGTCGCTAATTCTATCACCTACAGCATGTGTGTGATACATTGTATCAATGTCACCAATTCTATCACCTACAAGCAGTGTGTGATACATTGTATCAATGTCACTAATTCTATCACCTACAAGCAGTGTGTGTGATACATTGTATCAATGTCGCTATTCTAACACCTACAACAGTGTGTGGTGATACATTGTATCAATGTCACTAATTCAATCACCTACAGCAGTGTGTGATACATTATCAATGTCACTAATTATTCACCTACAGCAGTGTGTGTGATACATTGTATCAATGTCCTAATTCTAACACCTACAACAGTGTGTGTGATACATTGTATCAATGTCGCCAATTCTAACACCACAAGCAGTGTGTGTGATACATTGTATCAATGTCACTAATTCTATCACCTAACATGTGTGTGATACATTGTATCAATGTCACTAATTCTATCACCTACCAGTGGTGTGATACATGTATCAATGTCACTAATTCTATCACCTACAAGCAGTGTGTGATACATTGTATCAATCTCACTAATTCTATCACCTACAACATGTGTGTGATACATTGTATCAATGTCGCTAATTCTAACACCTACAAGCATTTGTGTGATCACTTGTATCAATGTCGCTAATTCTAACACCTACAAGCAGTGTGTGTGATACATTGTATCAATGTCGCTAATTCTAACACCTACACAGCGTGTGTTGATACTTGTATCAATGTCACTAATTCTATCACCTACAAGCAGTGTGTGTGATACATTGTATCAATGTCACTAATTCTATCACCTACACAGCAGGGTGTGGGATACATTGTATCAATGTCGCTATTCTAACACCTACAAGCAGTGTGTGATACATTGTATCAATGTCTCTAATTCTAACACCTACAAGCAGTGTGTGTGATACATTGTATCAATGTCACTAATTCTATCACCTACAAGCAGTGTGTCTGATACATTGTATCAATGTCACTAATTCTAACACCTACAGATACACTATGTGATACATTGTATCAATGTCACTAATTCTAACACCTACACATACACTGTGTGATACATTGTATCAATGTCACTAATCTTAACACCTACAGATACACTGTGTGATACATTGTATCAATATCACTAATTCTAACACCTACACTTACACTGTGTGATACATTGTATCAATGTCACTAATTCTAACACCTACACTTACACTGTGTGATACATTGTATCAATGTCACTAATTCTAACACCTACACTTACACTGTGTGATACATTGTATCAATGTCACTAATTCTAACACCTACACATTCACTGTGTGATACATTGTATCAATGTCACTAATTCTAACACCTACACTTACACTGTGTGATACATTGTATCAATGTCACTAATTCTAACACCTACAAGCAGTGTATGTGATACATTGTATCAATGTCACTAATTCTAACACCTACACTTACACTGTGTGATACATTGTATCAATGTCACTAATTCTAACACCTACACTTACACTGTGTGATACATTGTATCAATGTCACTAATTCTAACACCTACACTTACACTGTGTGATACATTGTATCAATGTCACTAATTCTAACACCTACACTTACACTGTGTGATACATTGTATCAATGTCACTAATTCTAACACCTACACATTCACTGTGTGATACATTGTATCAATGTCACTAATTCTAACACCTACACTTACACTGTGTGATACATTGTATCAATGTCACTAATTCTAAACACCTACAGCAGTTTATGTGATACATTGTACATGTCACTAATTCTAACACCTACACTTACACTGTGTGATACATTGTATCAATGTCTCTAATTCTAACACCTACAAGCTGTGTGTGATACATTGTATCAATGTCACTAATTCTAACACCTACAAATGTGTGTGATACTTGTATCAATGTCCTAATTCTATCACTACAAGCAGTGTGTGATACATTGTATCAATTGCACTAATTCTATCACCTACAAGCAGTGTGTGTATACATTGTATCAATGTCGCTAATTCTAACACCACAGCAGGTGTGTGATACATTGTATCAATATCTCCAATTCTATCACCTACAAGCAGTGTGTGATACATTGTATCAATGTCACTAATTCTATCACCTACAAGCAGTGTGTGTGATACATTGTATCAATGTCGCTAATTCTAACACCTACAAGCAGTGTGTGTGATACATTGTATCAATGTCGCTAATTCTAACACCTACAAGCAGTGTGTGGTGATACATTGTATCAATGTCGCAATTCAACACCTAAACAGCTTGTTGTGATACATTTTACAATGTCACTAATTCTATCACCTACAAGCATGTGTGTGATACATTGTATCATGTCACTAATTCTACACCTACAAGCAGTGTGGTGATACATTGTATCAATGTCGCTAATTCTAACACCTACAAAGCAGTGTGTGTGATACATTTGTATCAATGTCGCCAATTCTAACACCTACAAGCAGTGTGTGTGATACATTGTATCAATGTCACTAATTCTATCACCTAAAGCAGTGTGTGTGATACATTGTATCAATGTCACTAATTCTATCACCTACAAGCAGTGTGTGTGATACATTGTATCAATGTCACTAATTCTATCACCTACAAGCAGTGTGTGTGATACACTGTATCAATGTCGCTAATTCTAACACCTACAAGCAGTGTGTGTGATACATTGTATCAATGTCGCTAATTCTAACACCTACAAGCAGTGTGTGTGATACATTGTATCAATGTCACTAATTCTATCACCTACAAGCAGTGTGTGTGATACATTGTATCAATGTCACTAATCTATCACTACAGCAGTGTGTGTGTACATTGTATCAATGTCACTAATTCTAACACCTACAAGCAGTGTGTGTGATACATTGTATCAATGTCTCTAATTCTAACCACAAGCAGTGTGTTGTGATACATTGTATCAATGTCACTAATTCATCACCTACAGCAGTGTGTCTGACATTGATCAATGTCACTAATTCTAACACCTACAGATACACTATGTGATACATTGTATCAATGTCACTATTCTAACACCTACACATACACTGTGTGATACATTGTATCAATGTCACTAATTCTAACACCTACAATACACTGTGTGATACATTGTATCAATAATCACTATTCTAACCCCACACTTACACTGTGTGATACATTGTATCAATGTCACTAATTCTAACCCCTACACTTACACTGTGTGATACATTGTATCAATGTCACTAATTCTAACACCTACACTTACACTGTGTGATACCATTGTATCAATGTCACTAATTCTAACACCTACACTTACACTGTGTGATACATTGATCAATGTCACTAATTCTAACACCTACACATTCACTGTGTGATACATTGTATCAATGTCACTATTTCTAACACCTACACTTACACTGTTGTGATACATTGTATCAATGTCACTAATTCTAACACCTACAAGCGTGTATGTGTACATTGTATCAATGTCACTAATTCTAACACCTACACTTACACTGTGTGATACATTGTATCAATGTCACTAATTCTAACACCTACAAGCATGTATGGTAATACATTGTATCAATGTCACTAATTCTAACAACCTACACTTACCTGTGTGATACATTGTATCAATGTACAATTCTAACAACCCAAACGTGTATGTATACATTGTATCAATGTCACTTAATTCTAACACCTACACTACCCTGTGTGATACATGTATCAATGTCACTAATTCTAACACCTACACACACTGTGTGATACATTGTATCAATGTCCCTAATTCAACACCTACACTTACACTGTGTGATACATTGTATCATGTCACTAATTCTAACACTACACATACACTGTGTATTGTATCAATGTCACTAATTCTAACACCTACACTTACACTGTGTATACATTGTATCAATGTCACTAATTCTAACACCTACACATTCACTGTGTGATACATTGTATCAATGTCACTTATTCTAACACATACACATACACTGTGTGATACATTGTATCAATATCACTAATTCTAACACCTACACATACAGTATGTGATACATTGTATCAATGTCACTAATTCTAACACCTACACATTCACTGTGTGATACATTGTATCAATGTCCCTAATTAACACCTACACATACACTGTGTGATACATTGTATCAATGTCACTAATTCTAACCCTACACATACACTGTGTGATACATGTATCAATGTCACTAATTCTAACACTACACATACACTGTGTGCGATACATTGTATCAATGTCACTAATTCTAACACCTACACTTACACTGTGTGATACATTGTATCAATGTCACTAATTCTAACACCTACACATCACGTGTGATACATTGTATCAATGTCACTAATTCTAACACCTACACTTACACTGTGGATACATTGTATCAATGTCACTAATTCTAACACCTACACATACACTGTGTGATACATTGTATCAATGTCACTAATTCTAACACCTACACTACCTGTGTGATACTTTTATCAATGTCACTAATTCTAACACCTACACTACACTGTGTGATACATTGTATCAATGTCACTAATTCTAAACACACACTTCACTGTGTGATACATTGTATCAATGTCACTAATTCTAACACCTACACATACACTGTGTGATAATTGTATCAATGTCACTAATTCTAACACCTACACTACACTGTGTGATCATTGTATCAATGTCCTAATTCAACACCTACACTACACTGTGTGATACATTGTTCAATGTCACTAATTCTAACACCTACACTTACACTGTGTGATACATTGTATCAATGTCACTAATTCTAACACCTACACATTCACTGTGTGATACATTGTATCAATGTCACTAATTCTAACACCTACACATCACTGTGTGATACATTGTATCAATGTCACTAATTCTAACACTACACACTACACTGTGTGATACTTGTATCAATGTCACTAATTCTAACCCTACACTTACACGTGTGATACATTGTATCAATGTCACTAATTCTAACACCTACACTACACTGTGTGATACATTGTATCAATGTCACTAATTCTAACACCTACACTTACACTGTGTGATACATTGTATCAATGTCACTAATTCTAACACCTACACTACACTGTGTGATACATTGTACATGTCACTAATTCTACACCTAACACTACCTGTGTGATACATTGTATCAATGTCACTAATCTAACACCTACACTACACTGTGTGATACATTGTATCAATGTCACTAATTCTAACACCTACACTTACACGTGTGATACATTGTATCAATGTCACTAATTCTAACACCTACACTCACTGTGTGATACATTGTATCAATTCACTAATTCAACCTACACTTACACTGTGTGATACATTGTATCAATGTCACTAATTCTAACACCTACAGATACACTATGTGATACATTGTATCAATGTCACTAATTCTGACACCTACAAGCAGTGTATGTGATACATTGTATCAATGTCACTAATTCTATCACCTACACATACACTGTGTGATACATTGTATCAATGTCACTAATTCTAACACCTACACATACACTGTGTGATACATTGTATCAATGTCACTAATTCTAACACCTACAATACACTTGTGATACATTGTATCAATTTCACTAATTCTAACACCTCCAATCACTATGTGATACATTGTATCAATTCACTAATTCTAACCCTACACATACACTGTGTGATACATTGTATCAATGTCACTAATTCTAACACCTACATACACTGTGATCATTGTATCAATTCACTAATTCTAACACCTACACTACACTGTGTGATACATTGTATCAATGTCACTAATTCTAACACCTACCATACACTGTGTGATATTGTATCAATGTCACTAATTCTAACACCTACACTACACTGTGTGATACATTGTATCAATGTCACTAATTCTAACACCACACTACACTGTGTGATACATTGTATCAATGTCACTAATTCTAACACCTACACATACACTGTGTGATACATTGTATCAATGTCACTAATTCTAACACCTACACATTCACTGTGTGATACATTGTATCAATGTCACTAATTCTAACACCTACACATACACTGTGTGATACATTGTATCAATGTCACTAATTCTAACACCTACACATACACTGTGTGATACATTGTATCAATGTCACTAATTCTAACACCTACACTTACACTGTGTGATACATTGTATCAATGTCACTAATTCTAACACCTACACATTCACGGTGGGATACATTGTATCAATGTCACTAATTCATCACCTACCATACACTGTTTGATACATTGTATCAATGTCACTAATTCTAAACACCTACACATCCTGTGTGATACATTGTATCAATGTCACTAATTCTAACACCTACACGTACACTGTGTGATACATTGTATCAATGTCACTAATTCTAACACCTACACGTACACTGTGTGATACATTGTATCAATGTAACCAATATCTAACAACACTGCCCTTTAAGTCTCCCCACTTACCATCAATGTAAAGTGCAGCTCTTGTACTTTAACCAGTCCAGGCTGTGCCTTCCCCTGTCCCCATGCAGTCTCTGTGGTAATGGGGGTGATAGGAGTTTACCAGTGTCCTTTATGTCCCATACCAGGGTCTGTTAGGATAAAACCAGCACCAGGGCTGGAAACTTTGCTTCTTCTTAAGTGAAAGTTGAGACACAACAAAAGGCCAGGGCAGGGAACAGAGCGGTGCCTGGGAGGGGCTCAGCTTCCCTCCCCTCCTTAGGGAAGGGCACAGTGTTAAGATCCCAGACTGCAGGCATGAGGTCCCAGGCAAGGCTGGAGGAATCTGGGACACACACAGGAGGAGCAGCAGGTCTGGGACCTTCCCACCCCAATGGGCAGGAATTCACTGCCTCCCCCAATCAGTGGAGGAAAGAAAGTGTGTGTGTGTGAGTGAGTGTGTGTGAGTGTGTGTGTGGGGGGGGGGGGGGGGGGGGGGGGGGTCAGCTGTTCCCTCTGAACTGTGGGAATCTGAATGTGGTGTCAATGTCACTGGGGACAGGAATCTCCAAAATTCCATTGAAACCAACAATTCAATTTGACATGGATATTGCTATAGTTTATAGGATGACTACAATCCCCATCATTCCCTGTCACCCTTCTATTTCCTATCATTAGTATAAACAGGTAATTAAAGTGCAGGGCCAGGAAACCTTACCTAGTGAAGTTAACCCATAGCATCCCTATTCATTAATACAAGGTTCCATTACTTCCAATAGCTTAGAACCCACATTCCTTTCCATTATGACTAATCTTTGTATTATTTAAAGGAGAACTAAACCAGATAATATTAACTTAAGGATAAGGCAGAATCATTGCAGTGAGGTCAGCAGGGCCCATGATCCTAGGACCGGCGGTAAACCATCCACCTTGGGCAAGCGCACCTCATTCTGTGCCACTTTGCCCAATATCAGAGGAGGGGCGGGACTTCTGCTGTTGTCACAACAATGGGATAAAGAATTTCTATCGTTAATTTCCGATATTGATCCTTTATCAATACATACAAAATTAGAAGCCTAGTGCACACCAACTCAATTTGCTTACATTTTACTTTACCATTGTAATGCTACTTAAAAAGCCTGCCCTTCTCTCTGGATAAATTAAAGCAATTAGTTGAATAACTTGGCCAAATTATTTTAAGCCCAGCAACCACTTCACAGTTTGATTATTCTTTTTAAATACCTCCCAGGGTTATTCAATAAAAGTTCTTATCGTTTAAAATGGTGCTAATTTTGCTTCAACCAATCAGATGTTAGCTTTCAAATGTTAAATAATATCTGATTGGTTGGGGCAAAATTTGCACCATTTTAAACGATAAGAACTTTTATTGAATAACCCTGACAGTACTTTATTACTGCCTGAGCTTCTTCCTCCCCCCTCCCACTGGGCAGAATTTTCAATTGCCCAATCAGGATCTCGATTGATAAACTTCTAAAATCAACTGAGAGTCCAGTGATCAAGTTGGAAGAAATCCGTGAATTGACAGGAAACTGTCTTTTTAAACATTGATTAAACATGGTCATGGATGCATAGTAGTATAATACGGCAATGTCAAGATTTATGTAATACTTGTGCTATCTTGTTTCAACGAAATATTTAGACTCTGCGTTAGGAATTATGTATTATGGGGCTCATTTACCCAGAGCCGCTATTCTTCAGTGATTTAATATCGCGTTTGCGAATGTGGATAAATCCCGGTACGGGATTTACCTAATGCGGGATTTTAACGCCAGCTATCTGCTCAAAAACATAGTTAATATGAGGCACAGGATGCACAAGTAGCTAGTCTCAATAGACCAAGGTGCAGGTACTATAACTAATAAATATTATATAGACCAAAGGAGAAAGAAAGAAGTACCGCACTCAAAAGTTATATATATAAATAAAAACCCTTTATTACTCAACCCATAGAGGTCAAAAATGGGGTTACATGCATAGAGATAGATAGGAATAAAAATTCTAAAATTTCTAAAAACATATTACATATCGGTATCAATCTCTACAGATGCGCTAAAACCATCAGATGTGCGGGTGATTTTTGCGTAACCCGCGCATCTGACGCTAATTTGGAGCTAAAGTCGCGCTAACCGGCAGCGAACCAGTTAGTACAACTTTAACTCTATATATTTGCCCAGCGAGTCTGGGTAAATGAGGCCCTAAGTGTTATAAGGTGTTCAGTAGATAAACATACAAAGATCAATGTTTAATGTATTAATATGTCGATTGTTAAAATAAAGTGAATTAAAAAAAAAACATGGTCATTTCTGCAGCTGCAACTGGGCCCCAGAACCCAGATGTGATTGTCCCATGGGGAACGGTTGAGAATTCTGGCAATGCATCTTCCCTGCATCTTTACCTGACCGTGGTAAGACAATGATTGTATCATCAGTAGAGTATGGCAAGGTTAGAAAAAACACTAGACATCAGGGCGATAGCAGGTAAATGAGTATAAACGTACTTGCATGGAGAATATGAAGGGGAAATAAATTTTGGTTTAGATATTCGGCTATCTGGCATCTAGAATTGCTGGCTGAAACTCCTAATACTATTTTTCTGGCAGGTCTGGGGCATGGGTATTATAAGTAGTTGGAAGAAGAGGCGTGAATGCCAGAGGAGGGGGTGGGACGAATGACATCACTTCCAGCTAGTCCACGCATGTTGGTGGTGATGGATCCTGAGTTATAGTAATTGTGTGAAACAGTCCAACTGCAGTACCCCCCTGGATTAAATCACTCACTGTCATATCTATGTGCTGCCATCACATTATTTATGTTAACGTAATATGAAGTATAGAGATGTACACAACGTAAGGAGTATGGAGTATAGAGACGTAAGGAACGTAAGGAGTATGGAGTATAGAGACGTAAGGAACGTAATGAGTATGGAAACATATGGAGTATGGAGACTTATGGAGTATGGAGATGTAAGGAACGTAAGGAGTATTGAGACGTATGGAGTATGGAGACGTATGGAGATGTAAGCAGCCATTGTTCGGATTGTGTGTGAAGATTGTAATGTATTCGTTATATCCCGAATAAGACATGTTCGGATTGTGTGTGAAGGATTGTAGTATTGTTATATGCCGATATCAGACATGTTGGATTGTGTGTGAAGGATTGTAATGTATCGTTATATCCCGATATCAGACATTGTTTGGATTGTGTGTGGGATTGTAATGTATATTATATATCCCGATATCAGACATGTTCGGGGTGTGTGTGAAGGGTTGTAGTTCATTATATCCCGATATCAGACATTGTTGGATGGTGTGTGAGGATTGTAATGTATCATTATATCTCCGATATCAGACATTGTTCGGATGTGTGTGACGGATTGTAATGTATCATTAATCCCAATATCAGACATTGTTCGGAGTTTGTGTGAGGTTGTAATGTATCGTTATATCCCGATTCAGACATTGTTCGGATGTGCGTGAAGGATTGTAATGAATCGTATATCCCGATATCAGACATTGTTTGGTTGTGTGTGGAAGGATTGTAATGCATTGTTATATCCCAATATCAGACATTGTTCGGAGTGTGTGTGAAGGATTGTAATGTATTGTTAAATCCCGATATCAGACATTGTTCGGATTGCGTGTGAAGGATTGTAATGTATCATTATATGCGAATCAGACAGTTGTTCAGATTGTGGTGAGGAGGTTGTAATGTATCATTATATCCCGATATCAGACATTGTTGGGATTGTGGGTGAGGATTGTAATGATCATTGATATCCCGATATCAGACATGTTTCGGATTGTGTGTGACGGATTGTATGTATCATTATATCCCAATATCAGACATTGTTCGGAGTTTGTGTGAAGGATGTGAAGGTATCGGTATATCCCGATATCAGACATTGTTCGGAGTGTGTGTGAAGGATTGTAATGTATCATTCTGAATTGAGAAAGCCAGTCGGATGACTAGTGAAACGTCTTCAAGAACTAAACTTCAAGTCCAGTTGATCTATACCATGACCTGGATGGATGAATATTACAGATATACCATGACCTGGATGAATGAATATTACAGATATACCATGACCTGGATGGATGAATATTACAGAATACCATGACTGATGAATGAATATTACAGATATACCATGATCTGGATGAATGAATATTACAGATATACCATGACCTGGATGAAGAATATTACAGATATACCATGACTGGATGAATGAATATTACAGATATACCATGACCTGGATGAATGACTATTACAGATATACCATGACCTGGATGAATGACTATTACAGATATACCAGACCTGGATGAATGACTATACAGATAACCATGACCTGGATGAAGACTATTACAGATATACCATGATGGATGAATGACTATACAGATATACATGACCTGGATGAATGACTATTACAGATATACCATGACCTGGAGAATGACTATTACAGATATACCATGACCTGGATAATGAATATTACGATATACCATGACCTGGATGAATGCATATTACAGATATACCATGACCGGTGAATGAATATTACAGATATACATGACCTGGATGAATGAAATATTACAGATATACCATGACCTGGATGAATGACTATACAGATATACCATGACCTGGATGAATGACTATCAGAGATACCGACATGGATGAAGAATATTACAGATATACCATGACCTGGATGAATGAATATTACAGATATACCATGACCTGATGAATGACTATACAGATATACCATGACCTGGATGAAGATATTACAGTACCATGACCTGGATGGAATGAATATTACAGATATACCATGACTGGATGAATGGATATACAGATATACATGACCTGGAGATGACTATTACAGATATACCATGACCTGGATGAATGACTATTACAGTATACCTGACCTGGATGAATGACTATACAGATATACCATGACCTGGATGAATGATATTACAGATTACCATGACCTGGATGATGACTATTACAGATTACAAGACCTGCATGAATGAATATTACAGATAACCATGACCTGGATGAGAATTACAGATATACCATGACCTGGATGAATGCATATTACAGATATACCATGACCTGGATGAATGAATATACAGTATTACCATGACCGGTGGATGAATATTACATATACCATGACCTGGATGAATGATATTACAGATATACCATGACCTGCATGAAGTATATTACAGATATACATGACCTGGATGAATGAATATTACAGATATACCATGATCTGGATGAATGCATATTACAGATATACCATGACCTGGATGAATGCATATTACAGTATACCATGACCTGGATGGATGAATATTACAGATATACCATGACCTGGATGATGAATATTACAGATATCCGTGACCTGGATGAATGATATTACAGATATACCATGATCTGGATGAATGAATATTACAGATTACCGTGACCTGGAGAATGAATATTACAGATATACCATGACCTGGTGAATGACTATTACAGATATACCATGACCTGGATGAATGACTATTACAGATATACCATGACCTGGATGAATGATATTACAGTATACCATGACCTGGATGAATGAATATTACAGATATACCATGACTGGATGAATGACTATTACAGATATACCAGACCTGGATGAATGAATATTACAGATATACATGACCTGGATGAATGAATATTACAGATATACCATGACCTGGATGGATGAATATTACAGATATACCATGACCTGGATGTGAATTACAGATATACCATGACCTGGATGAATGAATATTACAGATGTACCATGACCTGGAGAAAATATTACAGATGTACCAGACTGGATAAGAATATTACAGATATACCATGACCTGGATGAATGAATATTACAGATATACCATGACCTGGATGAATGACTATTACAGATATACCATGACCTGGATGAATGAATATTACAGATATACCATGACCTGGATGAATGAATATACATATATACCATGACCTGGATGAATGAACTATTACAGATAGACCATGACCTGATGAATGAATATTACAGATATACCGGACCTGGATGGATGAATATTACAGTATACATGACCGGATGAATGAATATTACAGATATACACAGACCTGGATGAATGAATATTACAGATATACCGACCTGGATGATGACTATTAACAGATATACCATGACCGGAGTGAATGACTATTACAGATATAACCATGACCTGGATGATTAATATTACAGATGTCCATGACCTGGATGAATGAATATTACAGATATACCATGACCTGGATGAATGAATATGACAGATATACCATGACCTGGATGAATGAATATTACAGATATACCATGACCTGGATGAATGAATATTACAGATGTACCATGACCTGGATGAATGAATATTACAGATGTACCATGACCTGGATAAATGAATATTACAGATATACCATGACCTGGATGAATGAATATTACAGATATACCATGACCGGATGAAGACTATTACAGAATACACATGACCTGGATAAGAAGATTACAGATATACCATGACCTGGATGAATGAATATTACATATATACCATGACCTGGATGAATGACTATTACAGATAGACCATGACCTGGATGAATGAATATTACAGATATACCGTGACCTGGATGGATGAATATTACAGATATACCATGACCAGGATGAATGAATATTACAGATATACCATGACCTGGATGAATGAATATTACACAGATATACCATGACCTGGATGAATGACTATTACAGATATACCATGACCTGGATGAAAGACTATTACAGAATACCATGACCTGGATGAATAATATTACAGATGTACCATGACCTGGATGAATGAATATACAGATATACCATGACCTGGATGAATGAATATGACAGAATACCATGACTGGATGAAATATTACAGAGATACCATGACCTGGATGAATGAATATTACAGATATACCATGACCTGGATGAATGAATATTACAGATATACCATGACCTGGATGAATGAATATTACAGATATACCATGACCTGGATGAATGAATATTACAGATATACCATGACCTGGATGAATGAATATTACAGAATACATGACCTGGATGAATGAAACCTTCACAAGCATGTGTGTATAGGAAAATACGATCTCTATTACTGTGTGATTGACCCGAATAAAAACCAGAAAGGAGATTAGCCTTGGGCCTAAGATAAATTTGCCTGCTCGATCCAACATCTAATCTTTTGATTTGTCTGTCTTGGAATCATTGGTAACCCAGCAGCTGATTGGTCCCGACGATTTCACAATATGATTTGCTGACGACAGCCAGTCTGCGTGTAAAATCCCAGACAATCACACAATTATATGTTATATGCAAAAGAAACAGTTCTAAGGAAAAAAATCAGGTCCTACAGGTTAATAGACTATGACCAGGGGGAATATCAGGCAGAGGCCTGAAGAGCTTCTTGGACAGAGAATTACTTTGGATAAAGTTTAACCCTGCATTATGGGTAATCGGTTTTACTGCTGTTTATTTAATTTATTACCTAAATGGCAATTGCTCACACAGACAGGCCGCTTGTCAGTTAGACGAGCAGCTTTTACTTCTCTATGGGGAGGGGTTGTCAGTTACAGACGACCATTGTCTCTCTTTTCTGGTGGGTTCCATAAGTGCACAAGACCCTCAAATAGTCAGACCTGCACCACAAATTAAACAGCCCCGCAACTCCACCCGCACCTGCTAACCCGTGTGTGTGTGTGGAAATATCCATAAACAATCTACATGTTCCAGAATTTCCTACCGATGTTGCGGTGAATATTTACAACCTCCCACCCTCCGGCCATCTTTAGGGGCTTCACCCAAGCTGGGAGTCATCAATGGCTGAATGTTTCCATGAAATATGTATTTGTGTTTATATTAAAGGGGCCCTACTGCCTTACCCCATCGCGGTAACCCCCCTCTCCAGCCCAGGGTCTGCACAGTGTTTGGGTCTTGTACAATACTGTCCTCTATTAATAAGATATTGGTGAAATAGTATAATAAAGCAAATTACCAATGGTGCACTCTGGTCTGTGAGGGTGGAGAAAGTTCCCTCCTCGCCCTTCCCTGTCCCTGAACCTACATTGTCTGTCAGTGACTGTTTGTTTTTCAGCACCTGATAAGGTCGCCATGTTCCAGGTGACTAATACACTGCCTGGTGTCTATGGCGGGCCACTAAACTAACACACAGTTCAAGGTCCATAAAGAAATAAATGACTAATAACTGTCCTCAAACTCCACGTCCCAATGTCATACTCCATAGTCTCCATACTCCATACGTCTCATACTCCATACGTCTCTAACGTCTCCATACTCCATGTCTCATACTCCATACGTCTCGAACGTCTCCATACTCCATATGTCTCCATACTCATACGTCTCTGAACGTCTCCATACTCCATATGTCTCCATACTCCATACGTCTCTGAACGTCTCCATACTCCATATGTCTCCATACTCCATACGTCTCTGAACGTCTCCATACTCCATATGTCTCCATACTCCATACGTCTCTGAACGTCTCCATACTCCATACGTCTCCATACTCCATACGTCTCCATACTCCTTACTTTCCTTACGTCTCTATACTCCATACGTCTCCATACTCCTTACGTTCCTTACGTCTCCATACTTCATACCTCTCCATACTCCATACGTTCCTTACGTCTCCATACATCTCCATACTCTATATGTCTATGTCTCCATACTCCTAACGTTCCTTACGTCTCCATACTCCATACGTCTCCATACTCCTAACGTTCCTTACGTCTCCATACTTCATACCTCTCCATACTCCATACGTTCCTTACGTCTCCATACATCTCCATACTCTATATGTCTATGTCTCCATACTCCTAACGTTCCTTACGTCTCCATACTCCATACGTCTCCATACTCCTTACGTCTCCATACTCCTAACGTTCCTTACGTCTCCATACTCCATACGTCTCCATACTCCATACGTTCCTTACGTCTCCATACATCTCCATACTCTATATGTCTATGTCTCCATACTCCTAACGTTCTTACGTCTCCATACTCCAACGTTCCTTACGTCCCATACTTCATACTCTCCATACTCCATACGTTCTAAGTCTCCATACATCTCCATACTCATCAGGGAGATTCAATAAAAGGTCTTATCGTTTAAAATGGTACTAATTTTGCCCCAACCAATCAGATCTTATTAAACATTTAAAGCTAAATCTGATTGGTTGGGGCAAATTAGCACCATTTTAAACGATAAGAACTTTTATTGAATAACCCCCTATATGTCTATGTCTCCATACTCCTAACGTTCCTTACGTCTCCATACTCCATACGTCTCCATACTCCTAACGTTCCTTACGTCTCCATACTCCATACGTCTCCATACTCCTAACGTTCCTTACGTCTCCATACTCCATGCGTCCCCTACTCTAAGTACTTTACATCTCCATACATCTCCACACACTCCATACGTCTCCATACTCCTAACGTTCCTCGTCTCCATACTCCATACGTCTCCATACCCTAAGGTCCTTACGTCCATACTCCATGCTCTCATATCCTAATGTACTTTACATCTCCATACATCTCCACACTCCATACGTCTCCATACTCTACTTCCTTACGTCTCCATACTCCATACGTATCCATACTCCATATGTCTCCATACTCCATTTGTCTCCATACTCCATACGTCTCCATATCCATATGTCTCCATACCATTGTCTCCTACTCATACGTCTCATATCCTAGTTCCATCCATTTGTCTCCATACTCCATACGTCTCCATACTCCATATGTCTCCATGCTCCTTACGTTCCTTACGTCTCCATGCACTGTACGTCTCCATACTCCATTTGTCTCCATACTCCATACGTCTCCATACTCCATATGTCTCCATCACTTATACGTCTCCATACTCCATACGTCTCCATACTCCATACGTCTCCATACTCCATACGTCTCCATACTCCATACGTCTCCATACTCCATACGTCTCCATACTTCTTACGTTCCTTACGTCTCCATACTCCATACGTCTCCATACTCCTTACGTTCCTTATGTCTCCATACTCCATACGTCTCCATACTCCAAACATTTCCATACTCCATACGTCTCCATACTCCTTACGTTCCTTACGTCTTCATACTCCATATGTATCCATTAATCCTAAGTAAGGAGTATTGAGACGTATGGAGTATGGAGACGTATGGAGATGTAAGGAACGTAAGGCGTATGGAGACATATGGAGTATGAAGACGTAAGGAACGTAAGGAGTATGGAGACGTATGGAGTATGGAGACGTATGGAGTATGGAGACGTATGGAGTATGGAGACAAATGGAGTATGGAGCAAATACAAAATTGTTCCTTATATATGGGGCTATGTCCTGAGAGCCATTAAAGTCGTGTTTACCGATGTACCAAGGGTTAACAGGGCTTTAAGACACAAATAACGGCAGTGCACAAAAACTGGGTCTTGCAACTGCCACAACCAATGTACCGTGCTGACAGCTGCTGATATCGTTGGATACAAATGATTTGTAAAGTATTGGCCATGTGTATGGCTACCTTTACAGGTAAAATAATTGATGCAATGTACCCTTTAAACCCATGCACACACAAAACTTGGCAGGCCTGCGCGCACCAAAATACACAATACAAATTATAGCAACATTTAATCTGGCATATGCAGAATGTTCTATTCTAACATTATTTTCATTTATCAAAACATTTTGCTTCTGTGGAACATTGACGACAATTCCACAGGCCACAACTGACTACCCAGCAGCTAAATATACACCGGCATTACCATACATAGAAAATGTTGGTCACCGCTAAAAAAGCGATAACAATGGCTGCACTCCATGTGAGAGGTCTGTTTCTTATTATAGGAAACGCAATTGAAATAAAACCGCGCAGTGGCACATAATGAAAAGTCTAATTCAATTCATACGTACTGTATTATAGACAGATAATAAGCTATGCAATTCTGTTTTTCTTTTGACACATAACAGCTCTGAGCTTCTACGTTATCTGTTCCCTTGCAGTCACACTGTAGGCTGTGCCTGTCCAGTCAAGATTTCCAGCAGCCTCCCTGACAGTTCTATATATGTGTCTGGAAGCAGAATATTTGAATAACAGATGTTAAAAGTTTAACTTGCCCTTGCTTAAAAAAAATCCTCCTAAAGGGAGAGAAACACTAAAATATGTAAGCATTTTTTTTCAGAAGAGACTGTTTCTTTACCAATAAAAACGAGTTACATGAGGTTTATATCTTGTTTCTTCCCTAATAACAGTCTTGTAATTGGTCGTTCCTATATGGGTGGTTAGAAGGAACTTCTTACTAAAATTCTTTTATCTTATATAGCTAGTTTTTTTAAAAGGAATCTCCCAATAGTTTGAGTTGTTTATAAAGTAAAAGTATCAAAATCTAAGGGACTTTAATACACCTTTGATAGGTTTGGAAAGAAGATGCTTAAAATTGCAGATTTAAAGGGCATGTACACCCTTAAAACTTAAGACTTGCCCACAATCTCAACTGCTATTTTTACCAGTTTATTACATGCATTTGTAACCAGATATTTAATGATGTTATCTTTCATTCTGGAAAAAGGTATGTGCCTCCTCCCTCTGCTCAATGAGCTTTTTATAAGCCTGAGCATGTGCAGTGGAAGCAGCACGGGAAACAACAGTCAATCATTGGCTGTGATGTCAGCATTCACATAGAGCATGGAGGAAGGAGCCACACTGCCAGAATGGAGGCAATTTTTATCCTTAAATATCTGGTTAATAATACATCTAATAATGTGCTGAATATATCAGTTGGGTTTGGGGGCAGGTAACAGACATGTGTCAATGTGGTTGGCCAGATTATTGTGCTGCGATCCACTTTCGAAGTACATGCAATCACTATTCCTGTGCGGATTGCATGTACTCTGATTGCAGACGATTGCGTGAAACCTTGAGCAAACGGACAATCGGTTGGGACAATAACTTTGTGATCAACATTACAATCTAATATTAAACACAAATGAATGGTCCATTGCAGGGGAACATTATGGGAAGGTTAGCAGGTATAACTGCATGGATGGGTCTTTATTTAGATCAATTTGATATTGAATGACTAAGTATTATTAATAATAATAGGGTCATGAAGAGAAAATATGGCCATTGTTAGACTGGCGATACATAGACATTAATCCCAACAGATTATGAGGACTCCCAGGGGATGGTATATTATAGTATAAGTGATCCACCATACCATAACGCTGTAATTCATTTATTAGGTGTTAGTTCTCCTATAGTGTGTGTATGGACTATAATTAAACCTCCTATTAAAATAAAATTTCAATTCAAACAGATCTTAATCTTGCAAACTAGACTCATCACAACAAATACCTTATTTTCAGCTTCATTGCTTTTCTAAATCAAGTTAATTTACACATTGTGGTTTACGGTACCTTTCCGTAGTTAGTCGTTCTGAAAATGGGCTTGAGCCTGATGGAAGACTCAGAAGTTCGGGGGATGCAGGTGAACTTTTTTTACTTGTCCGGTCAGAATGAAGAACGCTTCGTAGCTTCTGGGTAAAACTAAATGAGTCAGGGAAGGTTGGACTTCTGTTTACTGTAGAAGCAAAAGATGGATCCACATGGGGTAAAACAAAGTTGTTATCTGACTGGCTTGGTTCCCCCAGTCCTGGGCTGGGTGTTAGAGTGTCAAGAGATGATTTTAAGATGGTTGGAGAAATAAAGTTTGATAAATCGCACTCTTCCTCTTTAATGGTGTGTTGTTCTGATATGAGTTCAGATTCACATTCCTCCCCTTTAGGAGCAGGCTCTACAGAAGGACTAGGGTCTACATTGTTGTCCTTTACCTCTGTATAGACAAGCTGTGCAGCTGTGTGTTGTCCTGCTAAGGTGTCTTCTATCTCTTTAGTTAAGATCCCTGTAGTGATGTGGTTCGTTTCTTTAGATAGATGATCTGATAAAGAAGGTTCCATCTCAACAGCGAATGGCTCTTTAGAAGTAGTGACTTGGTCTATCATAGGGAGAACCATTTCTCCAGTAAGTGGCTCTGTAGATGTGGATTCCTTTCCTTGTGTTACAGAATCTGTAAATTGGAGTTTATATTCAGTAGTGGCTATTGTAGAAGTATCTTCCTTTTTTCTTATTGAAGACTCAGTAGAAGAGAGTTCAATCTCTGTAGATGCTTTCTCTATCAAACCGTGTTCTCTTTCTTCTCCAAAAGGCTTTACTGCTATAAGTCCATTCTTAATAGCTCCAGGGTCTGTCAAAGCAGGCCATATATCTTTAGGGCTGTGTTCTTCTAAAGTGGAATCTGCTTGATTAGTGACATGTTCTACAGAACTACACTCTAATGGTGTGAATTTCATCTGTTCAGCACCTGGTTTTGTAGAAGAGCGCTCTTTCTTGATAGTTACTGGTTCTAAAGATACGTATTTTTTATCTTTTGTAACAGAATCTGTGAACAAGAATTCCTTATCTTCCCTGGCACACTCTTCCAAAGTTTGTTTCTTAACATTATTTTCAGAGTCGATAGAGGTTGTTTTTTTCTTTTCAGTTGTGTCTTCCATTGCGGTGGGTTCCTTCTCATCACTTATAATACCCATGGAAGTAGATTTAATTCCTCCAGCTGCCAGTGGAAATGCAGTTGGCTCCTTCCTAACATGCCCAACAGAGATACGTTCTTCTATCCCATTAACTTTTATCTCATAAGCTTGGGATGATGTTTGACTTTCCTCGCCAATAGACCTTCTTTGCTTTTGCTCCCTTTTTTTAGTGTCAGGAGATTGTGAAGTCAAATCCGTCTCTGTTTCTGCAGGTTTGAAAAATTTTAAATTCTCCACTGTAGAAAGTGAATCGGTGGGTATTTCTATATCATTTGTCTCCAGAATTTCTGGGAAGGATGTTAATTCATCTGATATAACTGTGTCACTTAATGCAGCATCCAGGTCCCAAGGACCTTGTACCTCATCTATGAATTGGACAGAAGGGTCACTTTCTATCTTAGATGCAGCCGAGAGCTGTTTGTCACATAAGGTGGAGGTGAAGCAGGATATATCAGATAATGTTTCTCTCTCTTTAGGACTGGGGCATGACCTGTCAGTCTCTTGTGCTGAGGAACATGGAAAATTAAATAAAACATCTGCTTCATCAGAAATAGGATCTAATTCATCAGATAATATTGCTGTTTCTTTAAAAAGAAAAGAAGACACATCTTCTAAAGCTCCTGAAATGTCATAAGAAGGAATAGCCACACTAGCTGTTGTTTTAGGTATCACTTCCTCTTTTGTAAGATCACCAACCATTCCTTCACCGGATCGCGTTAAAAATACATTCAGGTCATCTTCCCATTCATTTAACAAAATATCCAAATCCTCGCTCTTTCCTGATTGGCTGCAACCAATGTCTTTTACAACGGAGGGCACTGCTTCTTGTAATTCCATATTTTGCTGTATGGAGGTGACAGCTTCTTCTACTGAGAAAATATCCAATTCCTGAGAATAAGAGCACTTGTACCCAGAGGTTTCCTCTGTGGGGACCGGCATCTGTTGAGTAATGTCAACTTCAATGAAACATTCCTTCTGGAAATCTCCTGATGACAAATCAGGAATAGCTCCTAACAAAGTCTCTCCATCTTCTATTGCTTTGATGTTGGCTGTTTGTATGTTGGAGACCTTTACCAAGTCAGGACTGAAGTCATTTATTTGTTTCAGAACTGCTTCATTACTGTGTTCAATAGCCAAAGATTCCTTTCCATCAGGGGCACCTTGTTTCCCTGCTTGTACTATTGGCAATCTTTGGCTCCCATCATTTGATGGCATAGTCACATTGCAAATATGTTGTGTGTCTTGAGCATCACTATGTACCAAAGGGAAATATTCATCTTCCAATACATTTAAATCAAAATGGTTGTATGTGGTGGCAGCCTGAATGTTGACATTGTCTTTTGCTGATTTGTCCATTTTGGAAAAATCAAAATTTAAAATAGCATCTTCAATATTATCACAACTAATTATTGGCATCTTGAAATGATCTTGTGTGGTCTGTGACTCTTCTACTTCAGCTACTGGCAAATCATTCATAACTGTTGAGGGTTCAACAACCTTCATATTTGGCTCTTGAGGTTGTTTTACTTTTATTGGTTGTTTCACATTCTCAATCTCAGCAACTAAATGGGAACTTTCAGATACGGTTTCATGAAGTTTCACATCCAGGCATGAATCTTTGTCACTTTGAGGAACTAAGGCATGTTCCTTTAAACACCGTGTGATATCACGGTCATGAAGGTCTTGTTCAATGCCCGTGTTACATGTGTTTGACATCATTTCGGACATGCCCTTAGTTCTTTGATCATTAATTTCCAACTCTAGAATGTTAGATATCCCAATTGCTACAGGAACATCTTCAAGAGAATCTGTTGTAGAGGACTCCTCCTTCTTTTGCTCTCCAGTAGGACAACCCTCATATCCCATTTGCTGCAGGAACATCTCCAAAGAATAAGAGTAACGGACTCATCCTCCTTCTTTTGCTCTCCAGTAGGACAACCCTCTAATATCCCATTTGCTGCAGGAACATCTACAAGAGAATAAGCAGTAGAGGACTCCTCCTTCTTTTGCTCTCCAGCTAGGACAACCCTCTAATATCCCATTTTTCTGTCAGGAACAATCTACAAGAGAATAAGCAGTAGAGGACTCCTCCTTCTTTTGCTCTCCAGTAGGACAACCCTCTAAAAAAGAAACAATTTGATTCTGGTTCACTAAATTTGGAGACAGTTTGAACTTGTGATCAGAAGGAGAGGGTAAGATTTTTCTGTCCAAACAAATGTGCCCACCCTTTTCAGCTGGTATTTGCGGACTACTCTCCAGAGTGTCCCCCACTTTATGTTTCTTGTTGATGGCAAATTTCTTCGGAAGCATCACTACAGTGTTGACGTCCTCAGTGGATACACTAGACTCCGAGAGAGCAGGTTCCAATCTGGACTTTTGTCCTCCACTTGATTTTTGTTGGCTTTCATCTTCTTTGTAAAACTGCATCATATCAGTTTCAATAACATCCCCAGCTGGCAAATGGAATGCATCTGTTTCCAGCACAGGCTCCTTTACCTTTTCACTTTTTATTAAATTATAGCAGACGTTAGTACCCGTCTCCTTGTAAGTTTTATTAATGCTTTTGTCTGATTCAGTAGTTGCCAGCACAGAGTCTGGAACACTGTCTACAAGTTCTTCTGATTTTATATCTTTGGGCGCTTTCGCAGGATGCAGGATTTTGTCTGAAGTTGAGTTGGGTGTTTTCTCTAAGGACACTTTCTCTTGCTGACTCAAAGACCCCTCCTTATTGTTTATTGTCTTGTTTCCCGGGATTGTGCTAGGATTTAGGTTTATGGTTTCAGCCTCTAAAGTTGGAGAGGAAGAATTCTGGTTAAGCTGAACTGCAAATGTCTCTTTTGTTGAGCTTGTGTGTGATTCCTGGCTGAGGGAATCCACATCAGACAAGATGGATCCGTGTAACATATCATTAAAGTCACGGTTTTGTGTGTGACCTATGGTATTTAAATCTATCCCAGCTACTCTTTCACTTTGCATGCTCTGGAATTTATCAAGAGTAGCACTTGTGTCCTCTGAATACCCTGTAAGGGAAGAACCCTTACATTCAGGGATATGTAGACCAGGCCCAGTTAGGGACGAGAACACTTTCTTTTTTCCTAGGACAAAACTCTGTGCAGAATCTTCCAATGACCATTGATTTACTGTGGCTTGTGCTTTGCTTGTATCATGACTTTCAGTAACAGAAAAATCAACACTTTCTTTGCTAGTATCGGGAGCTTCTAGCAGGACACTAGTCTGTATTGTTAGATGATCATTGAGATTAAGCTGGATGCCAGCACATGTATAACTACCCCCAGTGATTTCCTTTCCTGCACCTGTTTCTTTTTCTAATGCATTGTATTGCGTATCAGGTTTCTTATGGGGATGATCTGGTTGTGTTTTAAACTGGGAATCATAAGATTTGTCTGAATGGTGTATTTCAGCTTGCGAGGACCTGGTTGTATCAATATTGATTTCTTCTCCTTGATCTCTGGATCTTGGTTTCTCTATCAAGTTTGTTAATTCTCCAGAAGACATTGGCTCACTTTCCTCTAGATCCACAGGAGAATTATTGATTGGAGAAACTCTCACAGACTTGGGGCCTATAGAAGAAGTTGTATCTACTACAGAATGTCCTTCAGCTTCATCATTCAACTCTGTGGACTTTGTTAGAGAGTTGTCTCTGTTATCAGGTTCTTGGTTTGTTTTTTCTGAATGAACATCCTCTGCCTTGGTTTTCTTGTCACATTTACTTTTCATGTCTTTAGATAGATTTGTAGAAATATCTACGATTTCTGTTTCATTTGGCTGTGTTTCCGTTACATTATTAGAACGAATGTAATCTGCCATCTGTCCAAGCAAATCAGATTCATCGTGTGTCACTAGCTGTACAGTTTTGGAATCAGCTATTGGTGAGATAATAGGATTATTGTAGATTGTGTCTGGACATTCCATATGCTGGGCAAGAGTGGGCTCAAGTTCCGATGCTTTACTGTCCTGCAAACGGTCCAATAAGGACGGCTCTGATACTTTCTTCCTAACGTTATTCCTGTCTGGGATACTATCTGTTAGATAAGGCCAGATTAATCCACCCTCACTCCCTGTCTGGCTATTTCTACCATCTGCATTTAAAGTCTCATTGTCATAACATGGCCACAGACCTTGCTGTGTGTCTTGATCAGTAACACAAGTTCTGCATTCTCCTGTGGATTGGACACCACTGTTGTCTAGGATTTCCAGCAATGTCTCTAACTGTAATGGAGCCTGTTCTGTTGGGGGTAATACTGAAGTCTCCGTTATTAGTCTTGTTACCACTGCACCCTCTTTGTTATTTAGGGTTGGGGATTCACTAAGCACAGGATCCCTTGGTTGTATTGATTTGCTTTGTGATTGTTGGTCACCTTCTCTAGAGATCTCTGAATCTTCTGGTTGGTTTTCATCCCACAATAGAAACGTTGATGAATCTTCATATTCATCATCAGACTCTTCCACAGGGGCCACGTCCCTGTCCCATTCTCTCGGAATCCCAGTTAGTCCCAATTCATCGGCTAATGCTGAATCTTCCTTTGATTCTTCACTGCAGAAAACATGGCAGTTAGTGAGACAATAGGTTTATGTACCGGATCTCCAAACCTTTCATTAATAAGACAGTAGCACAGAACAGAGAGGAGCGAGCCCAGAAAGACCAAAGCAGAACTCATGCAAACGACATTTTCAAAGGTCACAAAAACGACATGCCACAAGCTAAGGTATAAAGTTATAAAACCAGGAGTTTGCAGGAGATTTTACATGAAAAATGGGGACTAGTGCTAGTTCTGTGGCCCATCTGGACATTTAATACCAGGAGCCCACCAGGAAGCTGTAAAGGGCCCATTTAACATTTTAACTCTCCCTTTCTCATTTACACATCTTTCTCTTTTTGACTACTTAAAAGGTCAACTATGCTGTAAAAATTTACTTTTTAAAAATGGAAAGTCCCTGGGGCGGGGAGGTCGGACTGATTAGTCCTGCCTCCCAATATTGTTTCATTGAGGAGCTACAGCACATGCAGTTTTCATGTGCCAGGTTAGAGCCCTAGGCCTTCCTGTATTAAAGATAGTGCTGAAGCACTCAGAAAGCCTGGCAGAAGTAGTTTTCTTGTGTTGCCACTTGATATCCTGCCTCCCTGTCCCAGGTAATTTTCATTTTAACTGTTTTTTTAAAAAAAACTTTATACACACTTAAGTTCTCCTTTAACTCCCGCCTGACCCTACAGTCCAGGAAACCAACAACTGCAGCTTTGCTCTCCTTTGGGTCCAGCCCATATATATATGGGATCTAATAACAATTCCTACATGGTTGGCTGTGTGCCCAGAGATTCCAAATACATTTCCCACTGCCATATTACAGGAGCTCAGTAACAGACATTTCACTATTTTAGTCTACAAACTATCCGCATGGCCAGCAGAAGGAATCCTCTGAGCTGTAGTTCACTTCCTTTACAGAGTTACTATATTGGCCTTTATAGTCTATAGCAATAAAATTCTACAGCCTACCAGCCTGTCTGCATGGGGATTGTATAACAATCCCTCCAAATTAGTTTTATCTAATGTATGTACGAGGCATAACAGTGCCAATGCTGGATAATTTTCCTTGGAACAATCATTTTAAAGAGATTTATCAAGATTTCTATGCAGGCAGGTGGCTCAGCAGTGGCCGATTACCCTGGTCTGTTTAAATGGAGTGGGGATATGGAGAACTCCTACAATACAGGAGAACAAGGGGAATATAGGTAAAAAGGTATGTTGCGCACAGAATTTGATTTTGTGTTGGCGCAGATGATATATATCTGCCCACATAGCTAATAAGAAATTAAAGGGAACAATAATTGCTTCCCAACATTATTAAGCGATCTGACAAGGCACATGACAATGTAAGTAGGTTTTAGATTGCCAGACTGTGATGTCATTAGCTGGCAGCCAATTACAGTAGATTGCACCTGTACTTAGCTTGATGTCAGCGTGGCATTATTTAAAGTCTCGCCAGTATATCACATTATGTACCAGTTTTTGGTTGCCAAGCTATCCTATGATTTGCAGTTGAGAGATATCTAAAAAGCGATACATTGACTGTGCATCTTTAGTGTGTGTCCTTTCAACATGTTTCAGAACTACCTGGCCCCAGTAATGACTTTACATCATAGGATTCCTTTATACTGTGGTTTTATTATACAAAGCTATGGTTCTTCCCTCCATGTTACTAATCACAATCTCTGGCAAGGAAATCATCTGACAGGTCTCTGCATGACTCTAGTCTGGCTTGTAGTGACATGACTAACCCCTGGAAACTTAGTTGGCGTGGGGCCGGCACAGACAGGAGGGTGCAGCACAACAAGACAAGGATAAGTTAAAAGAAATATCTGCAAACGTGTTACATCCCAAGCCCACAGCTGAGAAATAAGAAGCTTGCAGGCCTTCCCAAAGCTTTATTAAGAGGCATGCACATAGCAATGATACCTTATGGCTCCAGAAGGGTGTGGGCTACTTCCCTTGTCTTCCAGACCTGCTATATAAATATTGGAGAGCGGAACGGCAGGAAGCAGCTGGCCTTCCTTCCAACCCTGCTGCCATGGGACCTCGCCGCTGTGGAAAAGGGAAAAGTTCATTAACTCAATGGAGACATGGGAATGGCTGTAGAAACAATGGAATCAAAGCTTGATCCGATGTTTATTGCACAAGTCATTCTGGGTTGTCACAAAATTGGGAAAAAAACAAAAACAATGTGGCGAGTTTTATTTACTATTTCCTGTGTTACCAATGAGCGCTTTAAAGGGTATGTCCATCCCCACACAAACTATTGGTATTACGCTAACTGCCCCCCAAAACCTTGACTTTTAAACCTGATGGTAAACCTACTTAACAGCCTTCGTTCCCTCTCTGCTCTTCTAATCTTACCTGCTTTTCCGTGCATGGAAGCTGCAGAAGGGGCCGGACCGGCGCCTGTGATTGGCTGAGACTCAAAGGCTGATAAGTAGGTTTACCAGCAGCTTTGAAATCAAAGTATATAGGTTATTATACTGTATATAGGTTATTATACAGCATACAGGTTATTATCATTTAGGTATTATTTCACAGGTATTTATTACATTGCTATGGATTATATAAGTGATTAATATATAGGTATTTATCATATAGATATTATTTTACAGGTATTTATTTCATTGCTATTTATTTTATAGGTAATACATATATAGATATTTATTATATACTGTGGGTATTTACCTGACAGTTGCAGCAGAATTATTCAGACTCTCAGGAATTAAAGATGAAACTGTATCATCTACTTTTTTGATTGAGGCAGGATCTTTGGCCTGAGAGGTGGAGGGAGTTTCTGTAGACGTTAGGGGCTTCTGGGAAAGATCGGCATACAATGGGTTAAAATGCACATGCTGTTCCATTCACAGTAAAGGTGATATCAATTCAAATTTCACAATGTTATTATAAGGCAGTTTGAGGAACCACATCTTCCGGTTTAGGAAATAAGATTCCAAGTCCTGTCCTTATAATGATGTGTTATTTATGTAGCAACCTGTATCCCACCACTCTAACCACCTCTAGAGATGTGATACAACCCACCTGTATCCCACCACTCTAACC
>JAACNH010003524.1:0-28512 GCA_019447015.1 Hymenochirus boettgeri
CGCCACTTGGGGACGAGCGCTGGACATTATAACAATACAGATTATACAGTGTATGTATGTGTTTCTTATTATAGCGCCACTTGGATACACACGCTGTACATTAGAACAATACAAGATTCACAGTTCTGTATGAATATGTTTATTGATATAGTGCCCCCTGGATACACAGCGCTGTACATTATAACAATAACAGATATACAGTATGTATGTATATGTATATTTATATAGTGCCACTTGGCAATACACAGCGCTGTACATTAAACATACAGATTATACAGTAGGTATGTATAGTTTAATTTAATAGGCCACTTGGATACACAGCGCTGTACATTATAACAATACAGATTATACAGTAGGAGGTATATGTTTATTAATATAGCGCCATTGGGACACAGCGCTTTAATTATAACACTCAGATTATTACAGTATGGTAGTTATAGTTTATTTATATAGTCACTTGGATACCAGCGCTGTACATTATAAACAATAACAGATAACAGTATGTATGTATTATGTTTATTTATATCGCGCCACTTGGGACACAGCGCTGTAATTATAACAATACAGAATACGCAGTATTATGTATATGTTTAATTATATGTAAGGCACTTGGGACCACAGAGGGCTGTATGATAACAATACAGATTATTACACGTATGTATATGGTTTATTTATATAGCGCCACTTGGGGAACGCGCTGTACATTAAAACATACCGATTATTACAGTATGTATGTTATTGTTTATTTAATCGGCACTTGGATACACAGCGCGTAAATTATAACAATACAGATAATACAGTATATATGTAGATGTTTATTTATATTATGCGCCACTAGGAGACTACAGCGCTGTACCATTATAAACAATAAGGTTTATACAGTATGTATGTATAGTTTATTTATATAGTCGCAACTTGGGCACACAGCGCTGACATTAAACAATCCCCCAGATTAGACAGTATGATGTTATTATAGCGGCACTGGGGGGAACGAAGCAGCTGAACTTTATAAACCAATACAGATTATGACAGTATTTATGTCATGTTTTTATATAGCGCCACTTGGGTACACAGCCTGTATATTGGATATAACAATACAGATTATACAGTATGTATGTATGTTTATTTTTATAGTAGCCGCCACTTGGGTACCCGGCTGGTATATATAACAATACAGATTATACAGTATGTATGTATATGTTTATTTATATAGCGCACACTTGGGACAAGCGCTTGTACATTATAACAATACAGTCTACGAGTATGTATTGTTATGTTTATTTAATAGCGCCACTGGGATTTACACAGCGCTGTACATTATAACAATAAGATTTACAGATATATGTATTGTTTATTTATAGAGCGAAACTAGGAACTTGATGACGAATGTCTTTGATTCAACCTTAATTACTATGTTACCGATTTACTAGGAGACACAGAGCTGACTATAACAATACAGATTATTACAGTATGTATGGTATATGTTTATATAGCGCCACTGGGATACACCGCGCCTGTAATTATAACAATACAGATTATACAGTATATAGGTATATGTTTATTAATATAGCGCACTAGGACTTGAGGGACGAAGTCTTTATTCAACCTTAAATACTATGTTTACTATGTGGTACTAGGAGACACAGCGCTGTTACCTTATAACAAATTACAGATTATACAGTATGTATGTAATGTTTATTATATGCGCCAGTGGGGGACACAGCGAGTACATTATAACAATACAGATTATACAGTGATGTTATGTTATTTATATAGCCGCCACTTTGGGAGGCAGGCGTGGTACATAATATCTCACCAGAAATACAGATTATACAGTATGTATGTATTTTATTTAATATAGGGCCCCTGGGGAACAGCGCTGTCATTATAACCATAAAGAGTGACAGTCTGTATATGTTTCTATAGTGCCAATGGGGCACACAGCGCTGTACCATTCTAAACAATACAGATCATCACGGTAGTGTATGTATATGTTTAATAGGCCACTTGGGACGCAGCGCTGTATTCATAAATAAAAATAAATACAATAGTCAACAAGGGCTAAATACAGCTGGTTCAGTATAAAATAGAAGTTGCTAGAGCTTTGCCACCAGAGTATGAGGACCTGCCCCGTAGGGCTTACAATATAATTAGTGGGTACATACAGATACAATGGAAGGGTATAAGGGCTGGAGTGAGACGTATGCCGTGAATTAATTCTAATATTCATATAGATATATAGATACATATTAACTGTGATGGGTTACCGGATAGGTCAGGAGGTAAGGGTAGATTTATCCTATAGAGATCTATAGATACTATATTACTGGGTTACCGGATAGGTAGGATGTAAAGTAGATTTATCATATATAGATATATAGATACCATATAGGGCTTGTTTCCTGGATAGGTAGGATGTAAGGGTAGATTTAGCATATATAGATATAATAGATACATATCCCAGCTGGTTCCGGATGGTAGGATGTAAGGGTAGATTTACGTATATAGATCTATCGAACCATATACTTGTGGTTCCGGAATTAGATGTAAGGTAGATTTATCATATATTATATATATAGATAACCATATATGTGCTGGTTACGGTCTAGTGGATGTAAGGGTAGTTATCAATATAGATATATAGATACCATATACTGTGCTAGTTACCGCGATAAGGTAGGAGTAAGGGTAGATTTATTATATATAGATATAATAGAAACCATATACGTTGGCGGTACCGGATAGGTAGGATTAAGGGTAGATTTATTATACATAGCATATATTAGATAGCATTACTGTGCTGGTACGGATAGGTAGGATGTAGGGTAGATTTAGTAGATATAGATATCTAGATTTACCAGATACTGTGGCTGGTTGACCGGATAGGTAGGATTGTAAGGTAGATTATTATATATAAGATTTATAGATACAAGATCCTGTGCTGGTGATACCGGATCGGTAGGAGTAGGGTAGATTATCATTATTAAGATACTATAGATATATCATATACTGTGCTGGTTACGGATAGTCGGATGTAGGGTAGATTTATCGTATATAGATAATCAGATACCAGTATGACCGCGTGGTACCGGGATAGGTGATGTAAGGGTAGATTTATGCATATATAGATAATTCGATACCATATACTGTGTAGTTCCGGATAGGTAGGATGTAAGGGAGATTTATTACTCTAGCGATATAAGATCCCAGACTGTGCTGGTTACCGGATAGGTAGGATGTAAGGGTAGATGTATTCAATATATATTATTAGATACCATATACTATGTGGTTACCAGACTAGGTCTGGATGATCTATAAATTTCTCATATGATAAATTACCTTTAAATCCTACCTTGAATTCGGTAACAGCGCCAGTAATGGTATCTATATAGAATAAATCTACCCTTACATCCTACCTATCCGGTGAACAGCACAAGTATATGGTATCTATATATCTATATAATAATAATCTACCTCATCCTAACCTTCCGGTAACTAGCACAGTATCTGGGATCTAGATATCTATATTTGAATAAATCTACCGTACATCCTACTTATCCGATGGTAAAACCAGACACAGTATATGGTATCTATTAGCTATATACGATAAATCTAACCTTACATCCTAACCTATCCGGTATTACCCAGCCCGTATATGGTATCTATTATCTCTAATACGATAAATTAACCCTTACATCTACTATCCGGTAACCAGCACAGTATATGGTTCTCTGATCTGTTAGATCTGATAAAATCTACCCTTCCTCCTCCTATCCGTACAACCCGCACCGTATAAGTGGTATTATATATGCTTAAATCTACCCGTACATAAACCTATCTGGTAACCCTAGCCTTAGTATATGGAAGGTAGATTTATCATATATAGCTATATAGATACCAATATACTGTGCTGGTACCGGATAGGTAGGATATAAGGTGAGCTTATCATATATAGATCTATCGAAACCAATACTTGTCTCTCTAGAATACTCTCTGGAATTATAGCGGCCATTATTTCTTGGAAGACTCTTGGATTAACCGCCATTTCTCTCTGGAATATCTCTGGATGATACGCCTTTCTCTCTGGAATACTCCTGGATTATACGCCTTTTCTCTCTGGGAATACTCTTGATTAAACGCGTTCTCTTGGACTACTCTCTGGATTTATCCGCCTTTCTCTCTGGAATACTTGTGAGATTATCGCGATTTCTCTCTGGAATATCTCGGGATTATACGCCTTCTCTTCTGGAATACTCTATGGATTCGGCCTTTCCTCTCATGGAATAACTTCTGGATTATACGCCCTTTCTATCTGGAATACTCTTGGGTTATAAGCCTTGCTCTCTGAATACTCTCATGGATATATACGCCTTTCTATCGGATATTCTGGCTATAGGCCTTGTCTCTCTGGACAGTACTCTCTGGCTTATACGCCTTTGCTTCAGGAATACTCTCGGGCTTAACGCTTCTCTCTGATAACTCTAGGTATAGCGCCTTTCTCTATGGATACTCTCTGGCTTATACAGCCTTTCTCTCTGGAATACTCTCTGGATTATACGCCTTTCTCTCTGGAATACTCTCTGGCTTATACGCCTTTCTCTCTGGAATACTCTCTGGCTTATACGCCTTTCTCTCTGGAATACTCTCTGGCTTATACGCCTTTCTTCTGGAATACTCTCTGGCTTATACGCTCTCTCTGACACTCTCTGGCTTATACGCCTTTCTCTTGGAATACTCTTATGTGGTAGGCAATAAGTGGCAGTTTTTACCTTATGGACATTGACAGACATTGCGACTGTGGCAATAATAAACCATCATCAAGTGTAAGCTAATTAGTGTCAGAATGAACACTAGATTGTGATTAAGGTCAGTGTATGGGTGATTGGGTGTAATATTCCAATCGGGGATCCTGGTTTTGTGAGGTTGGGTACACACATATTGGATTTGGCTGAGAACATCTAACCAACGTATGGTCAATACGGAATGCTGGTACGGATCGTACGATCCCTATAGACTGCACGAGGGAAACCACAAATGTCACCAGGACTTCCGAGACCAACAGTGATTCCTACTGGTTAAACGCTGAGTCTATGTGGTATCAAGGCTGTTAGGGAGAAATCTTATGTAGCAATCACACCTGGGGTCCTGCCATTGGGGTCTGGCACTCTTTCCCACTCTCGAGATAGATGGGGTACTTCCACCGGTCTTGATTGGTTCCTTTTCTAGGTTGGTCATCACCTGGTCCCTAGTGGGGTGTTAATGGGTCTAACTCCTGGTGAATTATACCCATCTGTTAAGAGGATCTGCTTGAAAAGTTTGCTTAAATCTCCCACCAAAACCACAGGGATATTTATCAACTGGTTCGTGGAAAGATCTGTCAGTCACTAACTTCCCTTTATCCTACTCCCCCCCCCCCCACCCCACAGTGGCAGACTTTTAACCACTTTGCAAGTAAAATCCAGTCTTCGCTAAAAGTTAGCCTGGTGCTACAGTATAGTAAAATACTATATATAGTACTTACATGCGATTCTATTGCGCCCTTTACATGTGGGGAACTCGGCCAGGGGAGTACCTACCAGGAGACAACAAAGGGGACCCAGGAGCCAGAAGGGGCCACGTAAATTTTTTTTCCTATGATCGCCAGAATTAAGCACGGAGTATTTAATAAAATGTTCTTATCAGTTTAAAATGGTGTAATTTTTTGGCCCCAACCAATCAGATGTTAGCTTTCATTATTAGTGATTCCTAGTCAGTAAGGTTGTAAGATGTTGGTCACAGACGCTACATTAAGGTCCCTCAAGGAACACGGAGGGTTTGGTCTCAGGGACAGGGCGTGGGACTGAATGGGGTACGGAGTTCCATACGGTCGGGTGCGCAATGAAGGAAGGATTTCCGTTGGGGGATATTAAGGTATTTGAACCAGGGACTAAATTTCTGCAGGCAGGTGGGACGATATTGAACAGGATCTTGACTTTTGGTAGCCAGTGCAGGATCAGGGTAAGTGGCAGTGGTGCGGCTGTTTTTACGGGCAGGCTAGGCATAGTTGATTGCAAATGGAGACTCTATCTTAACGTCTGATTGAGTCAGAGATTCGGATTGGACTGGCAAAGAGCCTAAAACATTAACAGCTGGTTACAGGAATCTGAGATTTCCATTGGGGGGGTTGTACCAATTGTAAGATCTGATCTGTAGCTTCCCCCAGACCATAGACGGGGCAGTGGCCCTGTAGAACATTGGGGGAAAATCTGAGCTTTAGTTGTTAATGGAAGGGAGATGGGGGGGAGTCGGAGGGTGTAGGGGTCATCCTAGGCATCTAGGAAAAACAGTGGTTGTGTGACGTTCTCCCACTGAGATGCAATATTCAGGATTCATTGGTCTGGACCCCCATACACTGTCGCCATGGGAACTACACAAATTTAACCTTGAAAATCTACATTTATATTATGGGCCCAAATGGTCCAAAAGGGTCGATTTCATTATGTTGTCTTGATTCGATCTGTTGTACAACCTGGTTGCCATTACCTGATGATGGGATCCACAAGGTGACCTGGTTTCCCCGTAATAAAATAGGAGGGGGCCACTCATGATCACAATGTGATTGTATCAGATTGTATTCTTATCAACTATGTTCACTGAGAAAAATACAATGTTATCTCTATCTGTTGATGTCACAAGGGGATTGAATGACTCATTGTAGGTAATGATCCACATTGTATCCATTCCCATTGATCAGTGTATCACTTGTATCACATGGTCTCAAATGTTATCACATTGTATCCATTCCCCATTGTATCCTTGTATAACATTGTATCGGTTCCATTAAGGGTTTTATTATTTTGTTAATTGGGTGGCAAGACAATTTCTGTTTCTGTTTCTTCTGCTTTTACTTTTCTTGTTTGTAATTTTCGCAAACAATCTCCGTATTACCAGTTATAAAATTAATAAATGAATAAAATACAAGGGTATATGGACTTAAATTGCATCAGGGGTAGTGGGTATTTCCCCTGGAGTTTTTTTTTGTTTTGTTTTTGTTATGATTTCTGGACCGTCTCCTGCCACACAATTTCGGTCAGACGTGTGGGACACATTGGTTTCTATTAGAAGTATTATTTATTATTAGAGGACATTCATTATCTATTAGACATGAATATTATTAGAGAAGTATTATCTATTAGACATGATTATTATTAGAGACATTCATTCCTATTTCGACATGAGGATTATCGAGAGACATTCGTATCTATTATGACATTGCAATATTATGATTAGAGAGCATTCATTATCTATTAGACATTATATTATTAGAAGACATCATTATCTCTAGACAGATGATTATTAGAGGACATCATTATCTATTAGACTGAGGATATTCGAGACAGTTCATTATTATTGACATGATTATGATTAGGGACATTTCATATTCTATGACATGATTATTATTAAGAGAATTCATTTATTAGACATGATTAGTATTAGGGACATTCTTATCTATTAGACATGCTTATATTAGGAGACATTCCTATCTATTAGACTGAATATTGGGACAATTCATTAATCTATTAGAATGATTATTATTTAGAGACATTCATATATATTAGACATGATTATTATTAGGGAGAATCATATCTATTAGACAGATTCTTCTTAGAAGACATTCATTATCTATAGACATGATTATTATATTAGAGACATTCAGTATCTATTAGACTGATGATTATAGAGACATTCTATCTATTAGACATGATTATTATTAGAATCATTATCATTAGACATGATGATATTAGAGGAAATATATATATTCGACAGATATATTAGGAGTGACATCATTATCTATTGAGACATCGATTATTATTAGAGACACTTCATTAGTCTATTAGGGACCATGGAATTCTTATTAGAGACATTCATTATCTATTAGACATGGTTATTATTAGAGACTTCATGTTATCTGATTAGACCATGATTATATTAGAGGACATTCATATCTATTCGACCTGTTTTCTTAGAGACATTCTATCTTATTGACATGATTCATTATTATGAGAGACCATATACTATTAGAACATGATTATTATTAGAGAATCATTATTAGTAGACATGATTATTATTAGAGCGACATTATTAATCTATTAGACATGATTATTCTTAGAGACATTCATTATCTATAGACATTATTAGTATTAGGGACATTCTTATTATTAGACATGATATTATTAGAGACCATTCAGTGAGTCTATTAGACATGATTATTTAGAGACATTCATTATCTATAGACATGTTATTATTAGAGACATTCAAGTATCTATTGACATGATTAATTATTAGAGACATTCATTATCTATGTAGACATGATATTATTAGAGACATGTCTTATCTAATTTAGACTTGATATTATTATTAGAGACATTCATGTCTAGAGACAGATTATTATTAGGACATTACTTTCTATTAGACCAGGATTATTATAGAGCGACATTCTTATCTATTAGGGACATGATTAATTAGAGGACATTCATTATCTCTTAGACATGAATTATTAGTTAAGAGGACATTCATTAATTATTAGGACAGGATTATATAGAGACATTCATTGTCAAGACATGATTATATTAGAGAGACATTCATTATTTAGACATGATTTTATTAGAGAGACTATATCTATTAGACATGATTATAGAGACATTCATTATCTATTAGACTGCTTTATTATTAGAGAGACATTACTATCTATTAGACAGGATCTATTATTAGAGACATTCTTATCTATTAGACATGAATTATTATTAGAGCCTTCAGTGATCTATTAGGACATGCTTATTATATTAGAGGACATTCATTATTATAGGACATGATTATTAGTTAGAGAAGGGGGGGGGGGAACATTCATATTATTAGACATGCTTATTATTAGAGAGACATTCATTATCTATTAGGACAATGATTATTATTAGAGAGACATTCATTATCTATTAGACATGATTATGTATTAGATGAGACATTCATTATCTATTAAGACATGATTATTAATTAGAGACATTCATTATCTATTGACATGATTTATGATTGAGACAGTCATATCTATTAGACATGATTATTAGAGAGAGACAGTCATTAGCTTATAGACATGTTATTATTAGAGACATTCATTATCTATTAGACATGATTCTTATAGGAAACATTCATTATCTATAGGAAATGATTCTTATTAGAGACATTCATTATCTATTAGATAAGAATAGTACTCTACTAATAATCAGGTCTAAAGTAATGAAGTCTCTATAATAATGATGTCTAATAGATAAGAATGTCTCTCTAAAATAATCAGGTGTTGTATCGTGTGTTCTAATAGATAATGAATGTCTCTATAAGAATCATGTCTATAGATAAGGAATGTCTCTAATAATAATCAGTCTAATGGGAAATTTAAAATTTTGGGAAAAAAAAAATGGGGTTTTTTTTTTTTCCCCCCTAAGTAATAATCAGCTAATCGATAATGAAGGTCCCTAAAATAATCATGTCTAATTAGATAAGGAATGTCCCTAATAATAATCTGTCGAATAGATAATGAATGTCTCTAATATCATCATGTGAATTAAGCTACTGAATGTCTCTATAATAATATGTTAATAGATAATGAATGTCTCTATACTAATCATCATGTTAATAGATAATGCAATGTCCCCTATAATAATCATTTATAATAGATAATGAATGTCTCTAATAATAATCATGTCTAATAGATAATGAATGTCTCTAATAATAATCATGTCTAATAGGATTTTTAAAAATGAATGTCTCTGAATAATCATCATGTTAATAGATAATGAATGTCTCTCTAATAATAAATCAGGTCTTACGATAAGAATGTATCTCTAATAATTCATGGTCTAATAGATAATGAATGTCTCTACTTATAATCATGTTATTAATCATAAGAAGTAGTAGAGAGAGACATCATTATCTATTAGGACCATGATTATTATTCGGGAGGACATTCATAGCTATTAGACATGATTAGATTAGAGACATCATTATCTATTAGACATGATTATTATTAGAGACATCATTTATCTCTTAGACAGATTATTATAGAGGACATTCATTATCTATTAGACATGATTATTATTAGGGACATTCATTATCGATTTAGACATGATTATTATTAGCGAGACAATTCATTATCTATTAGACGATGATTATTATTAGAGACCATTCATTATCTATTAGACATGATTAATTAGAGACATCATTGAGCTATTAGACTGATTAGTATTAGGGAATTTCAATATCTAATTAGACATGATTATTATTAGGGACCATTATTATTATTTAGACATGATTTATTATTAGGGACATTAGATTATCATTAGACATGATATTATTTAGAGTCATTATATCTCTTTAGACATGATTATTTATTAGAGACATTCATTATCTATTAGTAAATGCTTATTCTTAGAGAGGAATTCAATTATCCTATTATTAGACATGAGTTTTATTAGTAGAGACATTCATTAGCTATAGACATATTTATTATTCGAGACATTATTATTAGTAGACATGATTTATTATTAGAGACATTCATTATTATTAGAAAGATATTATTAGAGACATTCAGTATCTAATTAGAAATGATTGAGTAGTAGGGACATCATTCCATATCTATTAGACAGGATTATTTTTGATTAGAGATTTATTATCTAGTAGAACATGATTCTGATAGAGACATTCATTATCTATTAGACACTGAGTTTATTAGAGACATTCAGTATCTATAGACATGATGATTATTAGAGACATCTATCTATAGACATGTTTATTATTAGAGACATTCATTATCTATTAGAATGATTTTCTTAGAGAACATATTGTCTATTAGACATGATTTAATTAGGGAAATTCATTATTATTAGACATGATTATTATTAGAGAGAATTCATTATTATAGACATGATTATTATTAGAGACATTATTATTATTTAGACCTGATTATTATTAGAGAGACTTCATTATCTATAGACATGATATTATTCGCGACATTCATTATCTTCTTAGACACTTATTTAGTTAGTAGGTGAGACATTCATAATCTATTAGCATGATTATTATTAGAGACATTCATTATCTAGTAGACATGATTATTAGTAGAGACATTCAGTATCTAGTATACATGATTATTATTAGGAGACATTCATGATCTACTTCGAAATGATTATTATTAGAGACATTCATTGATATTAGACATGATTTTATTAGAGGACATTCATATCTATAGACATGATTATATAGAGACATCATTATCTATGTAGGACATGATGTATTATTAGGGACATTCATTAATCTATTCTGACAGGTATTATATTAGGGACATTCATTAATCTATTAGACTGGAATTATTATTAGAGAGGGACATTCGTATTAAGACATGATTATTAGTAGAGAGACAATATCATTATCTATTAGAAGGATTATTATTAGAGACATATTATCTTAGACATGATTCTTCTTAGAGAATTCTTATCTATTAGACCGGATTAGTATAGACATCAGTATCTATTAGACATGATTATTATTAGAGAGCATCATTATCTATGTGAAGGATTATTATAGAGACATTCATGTTATCTATTAGAACATGCTTATTAGTTTAGAGACATTCATTATTAGTAGACATGCTGCTGATAGAGACATTCATCTCTATTAGACAATGATTATTATGTACTTAGAGACATTCATTATCTATTAGACAGATTATTATTAGAGGACATTCATTATCTATTAGACATTGAGTATTATTAGAGGGACCCCCCTTTTATTATCTTTAGACCTGATTTATCTTGGACATGTCATTAGCTATTAGACAGGATATTATAGAGGCTACATTTCATTCTCTATTAGACATGAGTATATAGAAGACATTCATTAATCTAGCTAGACATGATTTATTATTAAGACATTCATATAATAGACATTGTTCATTATTAGAGACATTCCCTTATTATTAGACATGATTATTCTTACGAGACATTCGATATCTAGTTTAGACATGATATTGAGAGAGACATTCATTATATTAGACATGATTATGATTAGAGAACCATTCATTATCTATTAGACCTGATTATTATTAGAGACATCATTATCGATTAGACATGATTATTAGTAGGGACATCATTATCTATTAGACATGATTATTATTAGAGACATTCAATTTTAATATATTGAGATTATTATTAGAAGACATCATTTCGATTAGATATGATTATTATTTAGAGACATTCTTATCTAGTAGACATGATTAGTATTAGAGCGCATGCATATCGATTAGACATGATATTAGAGCATTCTTAATCTAGTAGATATGATATTATTAGAGACATTCATTATCTATTAGACATAGATTATTATAGAGACATTAATATCTATAGACATGATTATTATTACGACAGTCTTAATCAGTTAGAAATGCTTATTATTAGAGGACGGCATATCATGATCTATAGACATTGTGTGTTCTTATAGAGGACATCAGTATCTAGCTAGACAGGCTTTTTTAGGAGACATTATCTTATTAGACATGAAGTATATATTAGGGATACTTCTTATCTATTTAGAATGATATTATTAGGGAAAATTCGTATCTATTAACATGATTATATAGAGACATTTTCAATATATCTATTAGAAATGATTTTAGTTATTACTGAGGAATTATTATCATTAGACAGATTAGATGAGGGACATCATTATCCTTAGACATGATTATTCTTCGAGACATATTCTCTATTGACAATGATTATTATTAGAGACATTCATTATCTATTAGACATGTTATATTAGAGACATTCATTATCTATTAGACATGAGTATTATTAGAGACATTCATGTATCTATTAGACATGATTATTATTAGAGAGACATCATTATCTATTAGACATGTATTCTTTAGAGACAGTCAGTATCTATATAGATGATTATTATTCAGAGACTCATTATTATTAGACATGATTTTAGTAGAAGACATTCATTAATCTATTAGACATGATTATTATTTAGAGACATTCATTATCTATTAGAAATGATTTATAAGAGACATCATTATCGATAGGACATGATTATTATTAGAGACATGCATTATCATATGTAGACAGATCTTTATTCTTAGAAGAGGAATCATATCTATCGACTGCTTATAGTAGAGACATCATATCTAGTAGACATGCTTATTATTAGGGAGACATTCATTATATATTAGACATGATTATTATAGACATCATTATCTATTAGACATGATTATATTAGAGAGACAGTCATTATCTATTAGACATGATGATATTAGGGACATTGCATTATCTATTAGACTATTGAATTATATTAGAGAGACTCATTTCTAGTAGACATGATTATTTGATTTAGAGAGGACATTCATTAGCTATTAGGACTGATTATTCAATTAGAGACATTATTTCTATTAGACATGGATTTAAGAGACATTCATTCTATATTGACATGATTATTATTAGGGACATTCATTATCTATTAGACTGATTATTATTAGAGACATCATTATCTATTAGCATGATTATTCTTAGAGACATTCAACTATTAGACAGGATTATTATTAGAGAACATTCATTATTATTAGAATGATGATTATTAGGGACATCATTATCTATTTTAGACATGATTAGTATTAGGGCAATTGACATTATAGAGTAGACATGATTACTTAATAGATGGACATTCATTAACTATTAGACATGATTATATTAGAGAGACATTCGAAAATCCATTATCTATTAGACAGATTATTATTCGAGCCATTCATACTATAAGACGATGCTTACTATAGAGAGACATTTCTTATCTATGAGACATGATTATATAGAGAGACATTCATTATCTATTAGACATGATTATATTAGAGACATTCATCTATCATTAGAACAGGATCTTATTAGGGACATTCATATCTATTAGACATGAGTATATTAGAGACATTCATTTTATCTATTAGACTGATTATTATTAGGGACACTTCATTCCTATTAGAGATGATTAGTTATTAGAGCACATTCATTATCTATTAGAAATGATTATATTAGGCCCATTCAGTCTATTAGACATGAGTATATTAGAGAGCATTCATTTTCTATAGACATGATTATATTAGAGAGACATTCATATATCTATAGACATGATTATTATTAGGGACATTATATCTAGGAAGACATTGATTATTATTAGGGACATCATTATAATATTCGACATGATATATTAGTAGAGAGACATTCATTATCTATTAGACATGATTATTATAGAGAGACATTCATTATCATTAGACTGATTATTATTAGAGACATTCATATCTCTTAGACCGGATATTAGTAGAGAGAAATCATATCTATAGACATGAGTATTATTAGAGCAGACATTTCATTATCTATTAGGGGAAATGATTCTATTATAGAGACATCTTATCTATTAGACATGATTTTTATTAGGGACATTCTTCTTCTATTAGACATGATTTATTTAGAGAGACATTTCATTATTATATTAGACATGATTATTATTAGAACATTCCATTATCTATAGGAAGGATTTATTATTAGAGACATTCATTATCTATTAGACATGAATTATTATAGAGACATTCATGATCCATTAGACATGATATTATTAGGGGAATATTTCATATATTAGACATGATATTATTAGAGAAGGAACAGTCATTCATCTATTAGGACATGATTATATTAGAGACATTCAGGTATCATTAGATCTGATTATATAGAGACATTACATTATCCTGATTAGAAATGATATATCAGAGACATTCATCTCTATTAGACATGATAAGATTAGAGACATCCTTATCTGTAGACCTGATTATTATTAGAGACATTCATTATCTATAGATAGATTAATTATTAGAGACATTCATATATCCTTGACCACGATTATTATTAGGGAGACATTATTATTCTATTACGCACCTGCTTATTCTTAGCGACATTCATATATCTATTAGACATGATTATATTAGAGGGACATTCATTAATATAGACATGCTTATATTAGCGAGGACATTCATTAATCTATTGTAGAATTATTAGATTAGAGAATTCATTATCTATTAGACATGATTGTTAGTAGAGACATTTTCTCTATAGACAGGATTAGTATTAGAGAGAGCATTCCTATCTATTGCTAGTTCTTATTAGAGACATCATTCTTATTAGCCATGATTATTATAGGGGACATTCCTTATCTATTAGACAGGGATTTTATTAGTGCCATTCTCGATATCATTAGACATGAAGATTATTAGAGGACATGATTATCTATTCGACAGTTTTATTAGGACATTCATTATTATTTTAGACTGATTATTATAGGGATCATTCATTATTCTATTAGACATGATATATTAGAGGACAGTCATTATCTATAGACATGATTATTATTAGAGACATTCATTATATATTAGACATGATGATATTAGAGACATCATTATCTATTAGCCATGATGTTTATTAGAGACAGTCATTATCTATGTATAAATGGTATTATTAGGGGACATTCATTATCTATTAGACATGATATTATTACGATGAGACATTAATTAATCTATAGAAAAACAATTGTGTTTTGATTATTATTAGAGACATTCATATATATAGACATTGATATATTTATAGGGAGGTCATTATGTTTAGACATGAGATTATTAGAGATCATTCATTATCTATTAGACATGATTATTATTAGAGCATCATGATCTATTAGACATGATTATTTATTAGAGAGACATCATTATCTATTAGACATAATGTTATTATTAAGGGACATTCATTATTATTAGACATGATTATTATTAGGACATTCATACTATTAGTACTGATATTATTAGGGGACATTCATTTTATCTGTAGACATGATTATTAGTAGGACATTCCTTATCTATTAGACATGATTATTATTAGAGAGATCCATTATCTCTGAGACATGGTTATTTTAGGGAATCATATAATAGCCCCTGCGTATTATTAGAGAGACAGTCTTATATATTAGATATGATTATTATAGAGGACATTCATTCTCTATTAGACATTATATTGAGAGACATTCTTTTCTATCGAATGCATATTATTAGAGCGACATTATTATCTAGTAGACATGTTAGTATTGAGAGCCTTCATTATCTATTAGACATGATTATTATTAGAGCCATTCATTATCATTAGACATGATTATTATTAGAGACATTCATTATCTATTCGGACAGGATTATTATTAGGACAGTATTCTCTATTTATACAGGATTATTATTAGAGACATTCATTATCTATTAGACATGGATTATTATTAGAGAGAACATTGATATCTATAGAATGTTCTATTAGACATACATTATTCTATTAGGACATGATTTTGTAGAAGGACATTCATTATTATTAGACATGATATTATAGAGAATCATTATCTATTAGACATGATCTTAGTAGAGACATATTATTAGTCGCCATGATTCTGATTTCGAGAGGACATTCAATTAGCTATTAGACATGATTATTATTAGAGAAGAGACAGTCAGTATCTATTCGAAGGATTAATTATTAGAGACAAGGTCATTATCTATTAGGGGGGGAGGGGGGGAAAAAAACCGCATGATTATATATTAGAGACATTCATTATCTATTTAGACATGATTATTATTAGGGACATTCATTTATCTATTAGACAGATTATATTAGAGAGACATTCATTATCTATTAGACATGAGATATTAGGGAATTCATGATCTATGAGCATGAATTATTATTAGAGAGGACATTCATTATCTTTAGACATGGTATGATTAGAGACATTCAGTAATTATTAGACATGATTATTATAGAGACATTCATTATCTATAGACATGATCATATACCATATTTTAGAGACATCATTATCGATTAGACATGATATATTCTTAGAGAACATTCAGTATCTGTACGCATGTTATTATTAAGACATTCTTATCTATGAGACCATGATTATTATAGAGACATTCATTATCTATTGACATGATTATTATAGAGAGACATTCATTATCTATTAGACATGATTATTATTAGAGACCTTCATTCTCTATTCGACATGATTATATAGCGACATTCATTATCTATTGATAGATTTATTAGAGACCTTAATATCTATTAGATGATTATTATTAGAGGCAAGTTCATTATCTGAATAGACATATTATTATTCGCGACATTCATTCATTATTAGACATGATTTGATTAGAGAGACATGCATTTTATTAGACATTATTATTATTAGAGACCTTCATTATCTATTTGAACATGATTATTCTTAGAGACATTCATTATTATGAGACATGATTATTATTAGGGACATCATTATCTGATTAGAACTTGATTATTATTAGAGACATTCATTATCTTTAGACATGATTATATTAGAGACATTCTTATCTATGAGACATGCTTATATTCGACGAGACATTCATTATCTATTAGACATGATTATTTTAGAGAGTCCAGCATATCTATTAGACATGATTTATATAGGGACTCATTATCTATTAGACATGATATTTCGTAGATGACATTCCATTATCTATTACGACATGATTATATTAGAGACACATGATCTATCTATTCGACATTATTATTATTAGGACATTCACTATCCTTAGACATGCATTATTATTAGGGACCATTCATTATCTATATGTAGACTGATTCTTATAGAGACTTCATATCTATTGAGAACATGATTATTATTAGAGTTTTTACAGCACATTCATATCTATTAGACTGAGGATTATTAGAAGAGACATTCATTATCGAATTAGATAGAGGCTTATAGAGACATTCATTATTATTAGACAGGGCAGGATATAGTTGAGACATTCCATTAGCATTAGACATGATGATTTATACATTCATTATCGAGTAGGACAGGAGGGATGATTGAGAGAGACATTAATATCAGTAGACAGGAGGATGATTAGTAGACGAGACATTCATTATCGATTAGACAGGAGGATTATTAGAGAGAATTCATTATCTATTTAGACAAGGAGGAATTAGCGGATTCATTATATTAGACATGATTATTTTAGAAGGGAACATTCATTATATATTAGACATGATTATTATTAGAAGACATTTCATATCGATTAGACAGGAGGATTATAGAGACATTCATTATCTAGTAGACAGGAGGATTATTAGAGACATTCATATCATTGACATGATGATTGATTCATTCATTATCGATTAGAAGGAGGATGATTAGAGAGACATTCATTATCGATTAGACAGGAGGATGATTAGAAGCCATTCTTCTCGATTAGACAGGAGGATTTTAGGAGGACATTCATATCGATTAGACAGGAGGATGATTAGAAGAGACCTTATTATCGATATAGGACAGGAGGATTAATTAAGAGAGACATAATTATCGATGAGACAGGAGGATTATTAGAGACGAGACATTCAATTATCGATGTGAGGTCAGGTAGTTTGATGATCTACGCGAGGCCATTCATTATCAATTTAGACAGGAGGATTATGAGAGAGACATTCATTATCAATTAGACAGGGGATTATTAGAGAGAATTCTTAGCGATTAGGACAAGGAGGATTATTAGTCATTCACTGATCGAATAGACAGGAGGATTATTAGAGACATTCTATTATTCTATTAGAAATGAGTGATTATTTAGAGACATTCATTATCTATTAGAATTGTATTATACATTCATTATCGATTGACAGGCGGTTATTCGAGACATTTATTATTCTATTAGAATGATTATTATTAGGGACAGTCATTATCTATTCGACATGATTATTATTAGAGGACATCATTATCTATTCGACCTGATTATTATAGGGACATTAATTATCTATTAGACATGATTATTTTAGGGAACATTCATTATCATTAGGACATGATTATTATTAGAGGACATTCATTACTAGTAGGACAGATTATTAAATTCATTATGATTAGACAGGAGGATTATAGAGTCATTCATTCGCGATTAGACAGGAGGATTATTAGAGAGAATTCATTATTCTAATAGACATGATTATTATTAGAGACGTTCATTATCTTATTAGGGACATGTTATTATTAGGGACATTTTCATTTAATGATAGGACATGCATTATTATTAGAAATTCCGATCTATTAGACATGATTTATTATTAGGGGGACATTCATATTATTAGACATGATTAGATTAGAGACATTCATTATCTATTATTAGACATGTTATTATTGAAGACTCATTATCTATTAGACATGATTTTATGAGAGACATTCTTATCTTATCTTAGACATGGATTATTATTTAGAGAGACATTCATATCTATTAGACATTGATTATTATTAGAGAGACATTCATTAATCTATTAACAGTGATTATTGTCGGGACATTATATCTATTAGGACATGATTATTTTAGAGAGACATTCATTAATCGATTGACATGTGATTATTAGAGACATTACACTACTATTAGACATGCTTATTATGAGAGACATTCTTATCTATAGGAAATATTCGGACAGGATTATTATTAGAGACATTCCTTATCTATTAGACGATGATTAATTATTAGAGACATTAAGTATCTATTAGATGATTATTTATAGGGGAATTCCTTACTTTAGACATGATTATTATAGGGACATTCATTATCTATAGACAGGTATTATAGAGATATTCATATCTATTCGGAATGATTATTATTCGGAGATCATTCATTATCTATTAGACAGGTTATATTAGAACGGGGTTAACAAGTCAATTATCTATTAGACATGATTATTATTAGAGGAGATTCATTAGCTCATTAGACATGATTTATTATTAGAGACAGTACTATCTTTAGACATGATTAGTATTAGGGACATTCATATCTATCTAGACATGTTATATTAGGAGACATTCCATTAATCTATAGACCCGTGGAATTGGACCCTGAGATTAGAGACTTTATATTATTAGAACAATGAGTATTAGTAGAGACATTCATATCATAGACATGATTATTATTAGAGACATTCATTATCTATTAGGACAATTATATTTTAGGGACATTCATTATCGCTTAGACATGAGTTGTATTAGAGACATTCATTATTATTAGGACATGATATTATTAGAGGACATTCATTATATATTATACATGATTATATAGAGAACATTTCATATCGATTAGACATGATATTATTAGAGACATTCATTATCGATTAGACAGGAGGATTAGGACAAATCATTATCGATTAGAAGGAGGATTAGAGGAGAATTCAGTATCGATTAGAACAGGAGGATTATTAGGAGACATTATTATCGAATTAGACAGGAGAGGCTTATTAGAGACATTTCCATTTATCGATTAGACAGAGGATTATTAGGAGACATTCATTATCGATTAGACAGGAGGATTAATTAGAGAGACATCAGTATCGATTAGACAGGAGGAGAGATTATTAGAGAAGAATTCATTATCGATTAGAAGCGAGGATTATTAGAGAGACATTCATTATCGATTAGACAGGAGGATATTGAGAGCGACATTTCATTATCCTATTAGACAGTGAGGATTATAGAGACATTCATATCTATTAGGAAAATGATTTTATTAGAGGACATTTCATTATCGATTTAGACAGGGAGGATTAGAGACACATTCATTATCGATAGACAGGAGGATTAGAGAAGAGACTAGTCCTTTCATTACGATTAGACAGGAGGGGTTATTAGAGACATCATTATCGATTATGACAAGTGGAGGATTATTAGAGACATTATTATCGATTAGCAGGAGGATTATTAGAGAGGCATCATTATCGATTGACAGGCAGGATTTTAGGAGACATTCATTACGATGACAGGAGGATTATAGAGAGACATTTCATTATCGATTAGACAGGAGGATTATTAGAGAGACATTCATTAGCGATTAGACAGGAGGATGATTAGAGAGACTTTCATATCGATTAGACAGGAGGATTATTTTTAGAAACGAGGACATTCATTATCGATTAGACAGGAGGAATTAGAGAGGACATTCATTATCGATTAGACAGGAGGATTATTAGAACTTATTATCGATTAGACGGAGGATTATTAGAGGAATTCATTATCGATTAGAGACAGGAGGATTAGTTAGAGAGACATTCATTATGATTAGAACAGGAGGATTATTAGAGAGGACATTCATACGATTAGACAGAGAGGCATTATTAGAGAGACATTCAACGATTAGACAGGAGGGATTATTAGAGAGACATTCATTTATCGATAGACAGGAGGATTATTAGAGAGAACTTATTGTCCTTCAAACCTTGTCCAGTCCTGCCCGATCCCCACCTCCATTCCAGACCCAGAGATGTCCAGGGGGCAGGACGCGAATGGAGGTTATAACGGGGTCTATTGGAAGAAGGGGATCAGGCTGGGATTATGGTATCTGGTTTAATGAAAGGATGAACATGCTTGTACAATGTATGTTAATGGTATCAGTTTCCATATAAACTCCTGCTTGGTGCTGAATCCTTCCCTAAATTCAGTAGTGGACGGCTACCTAACATCTAGGAATGTGCGCCACCATGGTGGATAATAAGGACATGGGAAGAAAAGATATAACTCGCCGTACGTTGCTCCGGGTTTAAGTCAAGCAAATGGGTGTTTTGGGAGCTGAACTAAGTAGTAGGGTTGGACTGCACGGGAGTTGTTTATGTGGGGGGCCCATCAAAATCTGACCAAAAACAATGCCATGTTAGGTAAAAAACGGCTAGAGCTGAGAAGTATTTAAAATATTGTATACAGAGGGGAATAGATTCAAGGGGAGGAAAATATTATTCTCCTCTTACAAGGCAACTGGTAAGGGCCTCATGGGAAATATTGCGGTTGAGTTTCGCAGTAGTTGTGGCATCCCATATACAAAAGGACATTCTGGGAAATTGAGGCAGTTCAGAGAAGGGCCAAACTAAATTAATAAGGGGACTGGAGGGGCTGGACTATGCAGGCGATTAGACAAGTTTACAACAAAATAATAAGGGGAATGGCGGGGCTGAATATGCAGGCAGATTAGACAAGTTACAACTAAAATAAGAGGGGGAATGGAGGGCTTTCTGATATGCAGCCAGATAGGGACAGTTACAACTAAACTAATAGGGGAATGAGGGGCTTGACTTGCGGCAGATAGACCACAGTACAACCTACAATAATAAGGGGATGGAGGGGCTTGACTATGCAGCAGGGCTTAGACAGTTAACACTAAAATCATAAGGGAATGGAGGGCTTGACTGCCGGCAAATAGACAAGTTATCAACCACATTAATCAGGGGGAATGTGAGGGCTTGACTATGCAGGCAGATAGCCAAGTTAGGGCTGTTTACATTGGAGTAAAGTAGATCGGAAGTTTGTGTGGGGGGCATGATAACTTTATAACCAAATATAGTTAAGGGGCCATACAATAACCTCTTGTGTATTGCTTAGTGAAGGTTTCTTATCAGTGAGGTTCTCTGTAATATTCATCCATCCAGCTGTGACGGGCTTTATCTGTCGATTCATCATCAGGTGACGGTCTATCTGGAATCTTCATCCAAATCCAGGTGACGGTCTGTCTTTAATATTCATCGATCCAGGTCAGGTCCGCTGTAATATTTCATCCATCCAGGTCGCGGTAGTCTGTAATTTCATCCATCCAGGCACGGTGTCTGTAATATTCATCCATCCAGGGTCCCTGGTTTTTTATCTGTAATATTCATCCCATACCAGGTCACGTTCTATCTGTAGTGGAATCATCATCCAGGTCACGGTCTACTGTAATATTCATCACCATCCAGGTCCGGTCTTCTGCATAATATTCATTCATCCATCCTAGGTCACGGTTATCTGTAATATTCATCGCATCCAGGTACGGTCATCTGCCTAATATTAATCTCCAGGTACGTCTATCTGTAATTTCATCCATCCAGGTCACGGTTATCTGTAACTATTCATCCATCCAGGTCACGGGCTATCTTTGTAATATTAATCCATCCAGGTACACGGTCTAATCTAATATTCATCCAGCCAGGTCCCGGTCTAGTCGGTAATATGCATCTATCCAGGGCACGGCTATCTGTACTATTCATCCATCCAGGTCACGGTCTATCTGGAATATCATCCATCCAGGGTCACAGGCTATCTGTAATATTATCCATCCAGGTCAACGGTCTATCTGTAATATTATCCATCCAGGTCACGGTCTATCTTGGTATATTATTTCATCCAATCCAGGTCACGGGTTATCTGTAATATTCATCATCCAGGTCACGGCTCTATCTGTAATATTCATCCCTCCAGGTCCGAGTCTATCTGTAATATTCATCCATCCAGGTCACGGTCATCTGTAAATTCATCCACAGGTCACGGTGTATCTGGTATATTGCATCCATCAGGTCACGGTCTATCTGAAAAGATTCATCCATCAGGGTAACGGTTCTATCGTAATATCATCGCATCAGGTTCACGGTATATTGTACTATCATCATCCAGTCACGGTATTATCGTAATATTCATCATCCAGGTAACGGTTATCTGTAATACATTTATCCAGGTCACCGGGTCTTCTGATCTGTAAATTCATCATCCAGGTCACGGTCTATCTGTAATATTCAATAGATGAAATGGATTGTAAGTTAGTTCTTGAAGACGTTTCGCATAGTCATCCGACTGGATCTCAATTCAGAATGTACAAGAATATGTTTGACAATTATATTCTGCTAATGGGACTTTTCAAAGGTACATTATTTATTTTATTCATAATTATTTAAGCACAGCCAGGTGATATGGGACCTTCTGATTGCAAGGGTGTGATTGGATATGGCTAAGGAGGTGTTATAGGAAATCCCCGGTAAGGGTGTCAAAACAGCATTGTACATGGCAGACAGTTGGTGCCGAACCCCCCCACCTCTATTTGACTTGGTTTCTTTATTTTCACATAAACTGTCTTCAGCAGATGTGGTATGGCAAAGTTCATTAATACTGGGTATTACTTAAATATACTGATAGTTTGGTTGGTACGGATACTATATAATATTGAGCTTGGAAAATACATCTTAAGCTAGTTCTTGGTGGTACGGGAGATTTACTTATTTAATATTGAGGAATTTACTGGTAGTATATCATATATTGTAGTTTGGTTGGTACGGGTGGGGTATCTAGAAAATATTGGCGACTTACTGGATTAAATACATTGTATCCTGTAGTTCTGGGTTGATACAGGTCTATATAATATGGAGAATACTGGTATTAACCATATACTGTAGTATCTGGGTCAGGTACGGGGGGTCAGAGATTACTATATAATATTGGACTGGTCTAATACCCTATACGGTAGTGCTGGTTGTACGGGGATTATATATAATATTGAGAATTATGGTATTAATAACAATATACGTGTACTGGTTGGACGGGGATATAGTAAATATGGAGAAATATGGTTATTCATAACAACTGTAGTTCTGGTTGTTACGGGACGATACTATATATATGGAGGAATGACTGGGAATAATACAGATACTGTAGTTCTGGTTTGTACTGGAGAGGATACGATATAGTATGGTAGAAAGACTGGTATTCATAACACACATACTGTAGTTCTGGTGGGTACGGGATACTATTAATATTGGACTTACTGGTATATACATCTATGTGTAGTTTCTGGTGGGTACAGGGAATACTATTAAGGAGAATTACTGGGTATTAATATTCCTGTAGTTTCTGGTTGATACAGGATACTATATAATACTCCTGATCTTTTTGTATGAATGCATAAAGCGAACACTGGCACAATGAACTACGGCTGGAAGGACAGGATAGTTCAGTGGATGTGCGGAAGTGGCCCAAAAAAACCATTTTGGGTTTTCTCCCCCGGAAGTGTTACAGCAGGGTATGGCAGAAACAGGGAAATTGGTGAGATCTGAGATTGTTTAAAATATTCAAGCCAGCAGAGTATCACTGGAGTTTAGTTGAACCCTTTCAGCTGCCAGCATTTGCCATGCATACACCATATGTACCGCTTTCCCATATTCTATCCATTGGTATTTAACCCTTCCCAGATGCACCATTGACATGATATACAAGTAGTACCAGCATTGACATGAATATAGCAGTATGTACCAGCATGACCGATATACAGTGGTACCAGCATCACACACGATACAGTCGTACCAAGAATTGACACGAGATAAGCAGCTATGTTACCTGATTTTCCATTGTCCCTCCCTTGGTATCTCACCCTTCTAGCAGCACCAGGCATTGCCATGATACACAGTATGATACGGCTTTCACAATGTCTCCTCCATTGCGTATTACCCCTTCCAAGATGCCACCATGGAAATGAACACAGATTACCAGCATTGACACGATACACGATTGTATCCAGCCATTGACATGAGACTTACAGTATGTACCAGATTGACCACGATCCACAGATATGTACCTGCATTGACACGATACACAAGTATGACCTGCATTTTGACTAGATATACGTAGTGTGACTGCATGACCGCGTATCCAGTATGTACCAGCATGACACGATATAAGTTATGTACCAGCATTGAAACGATAGACAGTATGTACCTGCATTGACACGATTGAACAGTATGTACCAGCATTGACATGATACAAGTGTGTACCGGCATTGACGATGCACAGTATGTACCGGCATTGACCGATATACAGTATGTACCCGCATGGACACGATTACAGTGGGTACCAGCATCGACCGATATACAGTATGTTGTACCTAGCATTGACAGGATATAACGTATTGTACCAGCATGACAGGATAGTACAGTGCGATCAGCATTTGACACGAGATACAGTTGGCGTACAGCATTGACACGACATACAGTATGTCCCAAAAAAAAGCATTGACCGATATACCGTGTGTACCAGCATTGAGACACGAGATACAGTATGTACCAGCAAATTGCACCACTAGATATTACGTTGATGTACTGCATTTGACACGATATTACAGTGTTTGTACTGGCCTGACACGATTGCACAGTACTTGTACCGGGCATTGACACGAGATACAGTATGTACCGGGCCTTGGACGATACACAGTACGTACCGCATTGACACGATACAGTGTGGACCAGCATTCGACACATGATACAGTATGTACCCCAGCAATTGGACAGATAGACAGTGATTATGGTACAGGCTATGACACGATCTTACAGTAGTACCGGCTAAATGACATCATGAGATACAGTATGTCACAGCCATATGACACGATACACAGTATGTAACCAGCATTTCACGGAGTAGACACAGTATGAGTACGCAGGGCATTGGACACGTAGCAGTATGTACCCAGCATTGACACGATATACCAGTGTGTACCAGCATTGACACGAATACAGTATGTACCAGATTGCCACGATATACAGTATGTACGTATTACACATAACGCAGTATGTGTCGCATCGACACGACTATAAGTGTGTACCGGCATCGACACGATGTGTTATATACATGTGTACCAAGCATTGACACGATACTACAGCTGTGTCTGTACCGGCATTGACACCGATATACAGTGTGTACCGGCCATTGAACACGGATAATACAGTGTTTGTTTGTACCGGCATATTGACAGATATATACAGGTTGTACGGCAATGACCCGAGTATATCAGTGTGTACGGACATTGACACGATTACAGTGGGTACCGGCATGACACGATAACAGTTGCTGTACCGGCATTACACGTTATAACAGGTGTACCGGCATTGGATCACGATATACAGTGTGTTACCGGCATTGAACACGGATAACCGTGTGTACCGGCATGACACGATATATACAGTGTTTGTACCGGCATTGACACGATAATACAGTGTTGTACCGGGCGCATTGACACAGATATTACAGGGTGTAACACGGCATTGACACGATAGTATACAGTGGTGTACCGGGCATTGACACCGATATACAGTGTTGTACCGGCATTGACTACGATTACAGTGGGTACCGGCATTGACACGATATACAGGTTACCGGCATTGACACGATAGACGGTTGTACCGGCAGTGACCGAATACAGTTGTTACCGTTTCCATGGTCTCCTCCATTGAATGTTCATTCTCACCGACTCTAAAGGTTCGTACACAAGTCGATTGCGGGGTGCTGTCCAAACCAGCGGGCACAACGATGTGTAGGCACTTTATTGGACCGAAATATTGTTCTTCAGAGATCCGCCAGATTGGTCGGCGTATGATCGACTGAAGTCCTAGGCCGATAAAGGACCTTACACACGGGCGTGAATATAGGCCAGAACATGTTCGTTCCAAGACACATCGTGTCGCGGGTTGGTGACTCGCATTCGCTCGTGTGTGTACAAACCTTAAGGCTCCCTTATGGTAGAGTTGGATTGATGGAAGGAATAAAGAGGCAGGGATCGGGATTCATGGCTGTAGTCACAGGGTAACTGTTATATAAAGCTGCGGCAGCTTTTACCTGGCGGTTTTGATAACTGTTTCCTCAGTATAAACTGGACGCTAACTCCCCCTCCCTTTCTTCACCTTCAGTTCATTTGGAACATTGGTATCCAGTTCAGGCTCCGTACTAGATACAAGTCAGATTCCAAGTTTCAGGCTCTGTACTAGATTACAATGGTACAATTTACAGTCGGATCTGTTATATACAAGTTACAGCTTACAGTTCAGGCTCCGTACTAGATTACAATGTTACAAGATTACAAGTTCAGGATCCGTACTAGATACAAGTATACAGATTACAAGTTCAGGCTCCGTACTAGATACATGTTACACATACAAAGCTTCAGGATCCGTCTAGAACATGTTACAGCTTAAAGTTCCGGCTCCGTATAGATACAATGTACAAATACAGCAGAACAAGGAGAGCAGATCTAACACATTCAGTTCAATTTGTAACATTGTATCCAGTCAGGCTCCGTACTAGGATACAATGTTACAAATGTTACAAATTACAGCAGAACAAGGAGAACAGATCGTACACATTCAGTTCATTTGTAACATTGTATCCAAGTTCAGGCTCCGTACTAGATACAATGTTACAAATTACAGCAGAACAAGGAGAACAGATCGTACACATTCAGTTTCATTGTAACATGTATCCATAGTAGGTCTGTACTAGATACAAGTTAAAGATTTCCACGTCAGGCGTCTGTCCTAGATACAATGTTACAGATGCACATTCAGGATCTGTACTAAGATACAAATGTTCCCGCTTCCAAGTTCAGGCTCTGTATAGATCCTAATGTTACAGATTCCAAGTTAGGGACTCTGTAATAGATACAATGTTTACAGTGACCAACTTCAGGCTCTGTGCTAGCTCCCATGTACAGCTTCCCCCATTCCGGGCTCTGTACTAGCTACAATGTACAGATGCCAAGTCAGGCTCTGTACTCTGATACCAAGGTTACAGATGGCC